>JAYDZE010523106.1:0-33760 GCA_034509125.1 Monilaria moniliformis
TTCATATTGTTAAAGTTTGTCTAGATGTTGATGAACAGATATCCGCCACATGGAAGGAGAGCAAGTCCAACAGAAAGTGGTATAACATGGGATAGGCTTAGAGCTCCTCCCATCGATACTTCTGCACATGATCTTCATGTATCTGATTGTTTACATGAGTTATGGCCTGGGGATCATGTTGAAATCCAATGGAGAAGAAACAAAGAATTTCCATATGGTATTGCTCAGACTATACCTCAATAATACCGTTCTTCAATTTGTTTTTAGTTGTATCACACATCCACCATATATGAGTAGTAATGGCCTATGTGTTTTCTTGTAGCAAGATAAATCCAATCTTTTCCCTTTCTTCTCGAGAGCTGTTAGTGGCCTTGTCCATTTTCTTAGAGTGAGGAAATAGGTGGGGCCTTAGATTGATCTGGAATGGTCAAAATCTTTCTAGCAATCTTCATAAAAGCAAGATTGGCATATTCACACGATCAAGAACTGAAAAAGCAAGCACATTTTTCTTCCTATAAAAGATCCATTCCTTAAATGGACTGTAATTGACTTCTTCCTAATGATCTTGGCATCTACACTTCTTTGTCAAACCTTGGAATTTTAAACACTTTTAGTGAGAGTGCAACTCATGTTTCCATCATACCACTTGTTTAAAATGGAAGGTAAATAATATTGGTTCTTGTCTGATAGAAAATTTTGTCAACTTTGGTAGGTTTATCGTTTAGATTGCAGAGACATTCCATTGAATTGGGTCTCTTCTTAATACATGACCAGATCGTGTTACTGATGTCTTAACTATATACAGGTTGGTGGTATGGTGTTGTAGGCCACTTGGAAGCATGTGATGGGAATCCTAATTACTGCCGTTGTCAAGATAGTGGTGAGTTGCTACTATGTATTCCATGAAGAAGTTGTCATTGTATGTGATGCCATATATCATGATAGCAATTGAGGATCCAATAAAAAACAGACAAACTTGAGGGGGCGGTGGCTGGTTATCGTCAGTTTTGCTGACCTTAACCACTTTGGAATGAAGTGTTTGGTTCAATTTAGGAATGTGGTCATACATTTATTATAAAACTATATTATCCACTGTAAATAGGCCCTTCCTTGACTCCCATTTCCTCGACATGCGGGTCTATCTATTAGTCCTTCCAAAAGTCCTGCATATTGTTTATCATATTCTCCTCCAAAAAGCCATAAGTGCTGCTTAAGTGGCACTTAGTCTTTTACTACCAACCAAGCAGAAAGAGACTCACTTTTAATTAGTGGCGGGCTTCAAAGATAAACATAATTCGTTTACCATTGGCACTGCATTTCAGGTTATCCATATCTGCATGTATTTGCTTGCTTCAACTGCTTGATTCGCCTCTTAGTGTTCGGCACATACGTGTTTTATGTGTGCATGTGTGTGAGTCTTCATCTATGGTTTATATAGAGCTTGAAACCCTTATGTGTTCTAGATCATAGTATGAAAAGATTTGAAGTTGTACAAGTAAAAGTAGTCTCTGCACTCTTTATTTTCAATATTTATAATAATATAATTGTGTCCATTCGTGATAGTGGTAGAAGTGCATGCTTTAGTGGTTGGTGATGACATCTAGCAATGAGGGTTGGACTATATTTTTCTGGCTTTTTAAGGCTCAGATGACTCATTATTGGCTACTTTGCTGGGGAAGTAAAGAGCACACAAGAATCTCAGAAAAATTTCTTCTTTATATATGGTGCCTGTTGTCCGATACCCATGGTGCCCCATGCTCGTTTTGACCAAAGTTCTTTTGAACAATGACTTGTGCTGCAGACACTGTGGTGCTGGAGTTCAACCAGTACAGTCGTGGTTCACTTTGGAGAACAACAACCGTAGATAGGAAACACCACAGGGAAGAGGGAAATGAGGCTGATGGATTTTATGGTGGGATCCGGAAACTCTGCAGCAATGAAGAGATATCGACGTGGAAGAAGATCTGGCCTGCTGAAGTATTGGAATAAGAGAACTGATTCTCAGCACTCAAATGAGGTTTTTTGCTAAGTAGCACGGTCCAAAACCGGACCAATTTTCCCCCCCTTATCAAAGGAAATAGTTTCATGATCGATGGACAAGCTGTTGCAACTTTGCATATCGCCTCCATTTGATTACAGATAAAGGTCAGATAAAAGGCCACGACGCTAAGCTTGTATAGGTTCCTTGTAGGAAGCTAATATTCTTGTAAACTCACCCTTACTTTCATTGGGGGCTCAAATGTGCATCAAGATCATAAACAATGAAGCATTGGCAACTTTAATTTGAATGGTGTATTTTTATTCCATTTTCATTTATATATCAGAAACACTAATTTTTTTACAAGGGTGAGGAAATTACAATTTCTTGATGTAAAGTTTAAAATTGATTATCTGGTACAGTGAAAGAGAAAGTCTCATGAGGGGCTTTTTACCCTAAGCAAAACCCATTGGAGGGCTTGTACGGTACAACGGCCATCTTTGTGTTAACAGGTATCTTCTTGGTATTACAATGGCCATTTCCTTTAAATCTGAAGCTCAATCTGCCAAAATAACTCAGGTTGCGCGCTTCGGTGCTTGTCTTTGTCTGCTTGGCTCCACTGTTTCCTCTTCCAAATGATGCATACCTCACTAGCAACCCTTTGAGTTTCTGGACTTTAGTTGCCTCTACGTTTCCACATTTCTTTTCCACGTGCTTTACTGCAGGTGAAGGAGGAGGAGGCTTGTCCGAGCCACTCAAAGGTCTAACTCGTTGTCTGAAGAGGAACCCCCTCGGGCTCTTTGGGCTGAGCCCATGCCTGGTCTGGTCTCGGACCCATCTTGCATACGCTGAGCCCTTGAAGTCCAGTGGTCCGCTGTAGCTTGATGCAGGCGCTGGCGCTGGCATTTGCTCCACGAGGCTGTTTCCACTCGAAAGATCTTGACTGTGACTCTGAGCATCATCATCATCAGTGACAGTGGTTGAGCTTCTGGACAAAGCTCTGAACGGCGAGTATGATCTCGAGCGCCTGTGGTGGCTGTTCCGTCCTCTCTTTTCCTCCCTCACCTTCTCCAGCGCCACCATGAAAGGATCAAAATCGTCGTTCCATGAACTCTTCCGTGCAAACGGAATCCTGCACACTGTTGCTGGGGACCTAGGCGACGAGAGAGGGGACTTGTGCAGCCTTGGAGGGGGCTTGAGGGGCATGACTAGGCCATTCAGGAAGAGCTCATCAGCAAATGCCATGGCAGGGAGCGAACCCCCACGCTCGTGGCCACGATCACCACACACCGGGGACCCACTCCCCTCGCGGAACCTCTTGCTGGTTCCAAACTCGAACTCATCAATGCCCGAGCTCAGATTGTCGTCATCGGCCTTCAACGTGGCCCGTCGGGGGCTGGCCGGGGCGCTGTAATATAACTCCATGCTGTGGCTTCTGCTGTAACCATCTGGGCTGCTTGGAGCAGTCAAATAGAGGCAAGGTGAGTTTGAGGCATCATTTTTGAATTTCATCTTCTTCTTCTTTTTTTGAATAATTTTGGAGTGGCAGAAAACAAGAAATGCTTTTTCCTTACAACATGAGAATTAGTGGAGTTTAGCAAATGTGTTGTGATTGTGCTGTGTTTCTGGTGCTGAATTTAAGGGTTTTTTCCAACTCACATGTTTGACTGCTTTACTTGTAAAATAATCTTCAAAGTAGGAATCAAACTCCCAAAAAAAGTAGAGGAAAAATGGGAATTATATACTAGTTTGTGTCCTGAGCTACCAAGGGCCAAAAAAGTATTCCAAAAGTATACATCATTTTCACAAGTGGGGTGTGACATTTTACAAATTTTCAATCCATGGACTAACTAGGGAGTAGGGGCTAGATTCATTGGATTTATATATTTTAATTTTAATATTTTTCTATGTTTATCCACTTAAATCAATTCATCTCGATGTGTAACACACTCATCATGTGACATATATATATTACTTTTGCATTTCTAAACCTAATCATCTATGCTATGCTGTGGGGTTTGATTAGTCAATCTTGAGCATTGAGCATTGTGAAAATGATAAATTAAAAAATAATTTTTTTTTCATCTGTAAGATTCGAACCCGAATCACATATTCAATCAGCAAAATAATAAATCGACCATAGGTTGTTACAATTTGTGGGCTGCAAATAGTTACTAATTTATACGATAATATTCTTTCGTTACAAGAATATGTAACGAAAGAATATTATATGCAAGTATAATATAGAATACTACAATATCTTGACTTCTTTCCTCGAAGTATATGACCTTATCTTCGTCTCTCCGACATAGACTTATGCAAGTAAACTATATTCCTTGATGCTTGGCCTTGTTACTTCCCTGCAGCAAAACATGCCAATTTTGAGCAATATTTCAACTTTCTCATTTCTTAAATTCTAGCTCAAGATTAATCATTTCTCATTATTTTAGTTTTTTAAAATTTGAAGCAAGGAGTTTTACGGATCCAAGATTTTTAAACAAGGACAAAAGTCAAGTAGTCAGTAGTGAAACTTATTATTGGAAAGAAAAATGCAGTAAAATAGACAAAAGGCTATACCTTATTTTGCTAATAATTAAATTCATCCATGGGACAATCAATTACGTGCGATTAAGAGATAAACGTGATAAATATGTTCCGTAAATGAGGTTTATATTAAGTGGCAAAGCAAATGCACCACAACCGCAAGCTCTTCTTAGCGAGATGTCGTAAATTCAAATCCGCTTGTGTGTTGTGTAGTAGTTCGCCTGAATGTGACATAGTATATTTCTCACCTTATATTATATGGTGATATAGTAATCTCACTTACATGAGATGTAGTGTTTTAATTAATATGATATATATATATATATATATACAACATATCTTATTCTCACTGCCTCTGCCCATCGTCTGCGCTGACCCACAACAGCCTGATGTTGTGCATGATGCCCCTCAGCACCTTGCGCACGGCAGCGCCTGCTTCGTGCGTCGTGTCGTGGCCTGGACCTGACGTCTCCATTTTCCGTGTTCTTGATTTCCAAATTGATTTCTCGCCCAATTGCATAGAATAATGACATAAAAATAAAATCATAGTCTACCGCCATTAATCTGCAAGAATGAATCTAACGAATCTATATCCAATTTAAATCACATGCAACAGTTGGCGGATAAGTAGAAAAGCAACAAAAATTTGAAATATAAGAGTCTATGATCCATCTCTATACCATTGATGGAACTTGGTGAAGTGTTCAATTGTCAGAAACTCATAGGAATAATAATTCGAAACACACATGTAATTCTTAGCTATAAATCTACATTAGAATGCATATAGAATGAAACAAATGTGGAATTAAATCGAGTTCTAGCATGCTCCTAGAGTTCGATTATTTACCTCTCGAGTTAAACCTTGGATTGCTGATTGAGATGTAGATTGCTTGCAACTTTCACCATCCTATCAATGCTTGCAATTCAACCGTGAGAATCTTTTAGCTTATTCTCTCTTACAACTCAAATATCGGGTGGACAATATACTAACGTGCCTAATAACCGGGGACATAATGAATTAAACGGGCTAGAAAATAAAACACAATTTTCAACACACTATGTAGTAGGGGGTGAAAATCTCAGTGTGAGAAGCACCATTTTATGCACTACATCCCCTACACTTATAGGGGTGGTGGGTAAAGATATAATTCCTATGAGAATTAGGATCGGGCTTCTTATTGAGTTTAATGCGCAACTTAATTAAGTTTATTAGTTAGGAATATGACTCCTTTTAATTAATTATTTATTGTGTTTAAGATATTAAATATACATTAATTAATATAAACTTGTTGATAGCTTTAATTAATTAAAATATATTTTTTAAGAGGGGAACACCTTAAACTTTTATTATTATACTGAAAATAAATCTAACTTGTCAGATTTGGTATAATAATTCTTTTCGATTTCCTCAAAGGGATATCATCAACTCAGATTCACTCGAGATAAGATTTTATGCAATAACAGTCAAGTATTTCTTGCAAATCAATTACCACTACCTAACGTACCAAGACATCGGGTTAAGAAACATCTGCACTTTCTAATACATCAAAGTAGTGCATAATCAGTCGGGTGTACTCAATGTCATTCACAGAGGTTGAGAAATAACAATCTCTGAGTTCTCGTTCTTCACTATTAGCATAGAAAAATTTCTCTCACTGTGAATTTTATTTCAATGCAATAAGTGCGCTCGTATCATTTGTTAGCTAAGACAAATTTACATCTGACTGATACTGCAATCTTTTACAATAAATTGTCAAGATCTGTTTAGACCGTGAACTTACTTATTCTACAAGGAACTGACTATGTCTAGAACCCAATTGATATTTAGTTTTTTTTTTTTTTTTTTCCCCTGAAATTTTGGATTTTTATTTTTAAATAACAATTCGTTTAAAACGCAACGTTGATGTTCCATTGGCGAACCACCCACCCAGCTCACTAACTGAAAAACAGGTGATAACAATTATCAAACGCTTTCTCAATCTTCCTCCATTTTCATGGAAGCAGCACTCACATTCCCTCCAAAACCCCAATTTTTGATGTCCCCATCCATCGCCTTCAGACCAGCTCCACCGCTCCTCCTCCGCTTCACTCCCGCCGCGTCCAGGCTCTTCGCCACCTCCACCTCCGCGTCAGCCTCCACCACCACCCATGAGCCGGAAACACTAACAATTCCGGAGCCCTCAACTTCAAAAAAGTCTAGGTCAAATGCCAGTACAAAGAGCAGTGCCGAGGGTAAAAAGTTGCTTATTGATGCCCAACAGCTTAAATTGAACTGGTTGGAATCCCTCTCTTGCCCTAGGTCCGAAAATGACGGAATTCGGGCTCCTGACGACTCCGGGCCGGGCAATGCGGACTCGAGGTGGGTTATCGGAGTCGACCCGGATCTCTCTGGAGCGTTAGCCGTGTTGAAGCCCGACAATTCCGCTCAGGTGTTGTATATGCTGTCTATTTTTAAGTGCCGCATTCCAAAGATGTACACCGTGCTTTCAAGTTGCACTATTGTTGTTGGGCATGAATATATCTCGTCTGTCTTCCTTTTGTATATGAGAAATGTAGATTTATGTACACTTCGGATGCAGGGTGCTTGCCCTTGTGCCAAGCTTTAGTATTGAGATGTACATTCATTGGTGGGGATTGACTGCTGCTTATTAAGATTGCTTTACTAAGCCCTGAGTTCTGATCTGTGTGACTACTGCCAACGTTTTGAATATTGCATTTTTTATGGTTTACAGTCCAGTGCTTATATCCTCTTATGCATTATATGTCATTGTTGATGAAGAGTAGACACTGTTTCAGACATTTGAGAATATTTGTTTCTTAAGTCGTCTCATGCATTCTACATTGTTACTTCAAGGCAAGGAAATGTTTCACTTTATTGTTATTTATAAGACCTTTCATCATTAATGCATATTGGTTTTCATTTCTCCGTATTTCATGCCTATTAATTTCACTCTTCTTTCGTGTAGGTGTATGATTCTCCTCACTTGAAAGTATTGGTTGGCAAGAGAGTCCGGAAACGTCTAGATCTAAAGTCCATTATTCAATTGCTTCAAAAAGTGGATGCTCCAACTGGTGCGTTTATACTGCATAAGGGCTTTATGAGCTTGTCTGTTTCATTGGTCTTTTAAAACAAATAAACATTAAGTGCATGTTTTGGCTAGAAAGTCACCAACTTAAAATGAATATGGTTTTCAGAAAAGTCCCTATCCTTAATTGAAATGAATATCCAATCATTTATTTCCATATCATGGATTCAGCTTTTGTCCTGTCCTGGATATAAGTTGCTAGAGCATGGAGGGCACAATTATGGGTAGAAAAATATATATTTTCTTATCTAGTTACTATCTCAATTTGTGATATGTATATTGAGATGTGATAAAGATTCTAGTAAGCTACATATCTCCTCTATTTTATCTTAAATTATGACCTATTGTAATTTGTGATCCCTATTTGTGTTTTCACTTTCACTTCAGGAACCACTGCATACATAGAGCAATCAATTCCATATCCCCAAGATGGAAAGCAGGTTAGAGTCTTTCTACAAGAGGCTATGTTTTTCCTGAAAGGAATTCTGTACTTTTCTCACTTTATGGTTTCATCTTTAGGATCTTGCTATTCTGATGGCATTTCTTCTGTATATCCCAATCAGCACTTTCATTATTTGTGTTTTTGTCCAATTTGTGAACTTTTTCCACATTTTTGTTCACTAGATGCTGATATGGTGATATCTCCAGTTCTCCATATAATTTGGGCTTTCTTGATTTTGCAAGGGCTGGTTCTGATGGGTAATTCTACTCACAATTTCCTGGATAATGCAGTAGTGATGTCCTTACTTTCTGTTCTGTCTCTTGAGCACATGCAAACCAAAATACCTACGTTGGTATATCTTGTTTGGGTGATCTTCAGTCTAATGGCCAAGCTATTTTTGGACTGTATAAAATTTCTTTGCTGATCTGGCTTTTGATTAGGCACTAACTCAATTGTGTGCTATCGGCAGAACTTTGTAGTATGTCTAAATTTCTTATGCACGATTCCATTAGCAATTGTAACATCTGATAATCCTGAATTTAAGAAGTAAACATGTTTGCTGGTTGAGGGCCATCAAGGGTTCCCTGATCCTACCCTAGTTTCCATGTCTCTAAATCAAACTCTCAGACCTCGACAAAGCACACTATGATGTTTGCTTAATCAGAGCTAAGTCCCATCAGGGGCTGCAACTCTGCCATGTTTCGGGGTCTTTTCAATAAATATGTGTTTTATATTTATTGTTTTGTATTTCCTGACATCAACTTCAATTAGTTTTGTTGCTTTTGGCATCGGTTTCTAAAGCATATCTTCTTTTATGACTTAAGGGATGGTGGAGTGGAGGATTTGGGTATGGACTATGGCTAGGAGTCCTGGTTGCCTCAGGATATTCCGTTGTTCCAGTTCCAGCATTATTGTGGAAGAATGGGTTTAAACTTACAGGAAGCCGCTCTAGAAAGGTGCATCTGATCTTTGTGGAATTCATGATCTATATTGCCTACATGTTGGCTCGGAAAACAACTTCAATTTGTCACATGCTGCATTGCAAATTTAACATTTTTGCATGTGATGACATTCTGAGTATTTGGCCTTTCACTTGAAATTTTAAAAAGTTTCCTAGAACTTTACAATATTCAGAAGAATTTATTTTTTTATCATTTATTGCTTTATGCAACAGGATGAGAGCAGAGAGCTTGCCACCACTCTATTTCCCTCCATGAGTTCCTTCTTGAAAAGGAAGAAAGATCATGGTTAGTGTACTAAATGAAACTCGTCCTTTCTGCTCTTAGAGTTGGATTCTTTTTTCTTATCAGCAATTAATTGTAAAGTTGAGTGATGATGCTATACTTCTATGGGTTTATGTTGGCACTTGATCTGTCTTAGAGTTATGATTATGGCAAAATTTATGATAGAAGTGATGTTAATTGAATATGAAAGAAGCTATGAGAAGGAAGGCCAGCATTCAAAATCAGTGGTTTCTGGCTAGTTGTAATTTCAAGGATTGGACTTAGTTATAGATATCCCCAATTATCAATGCTAGGTATCAGTGTCGTAATCTAATAGCATCAGCCAAGATTTTAACTTAAAGATACAATTCCTGTATGGACTTTATGAGTTACTATTTATCATATCTTTTTGTGACCAATTGGAAGCACTTGGACTTGGTAGTTGTATTGACTTTAAAGTCATCTGGTCGTTCTTCTGAATTCCAATCAGGAGGGCTGTAATCCAGTAACTAGTACAAACTGTTTGACGTTGCATGATCCCAATAACTTTCTCGTTAAGCTACAAATACCCATAAAAGAAAAACCTTAGACGGTAACAAAAGATAGAAAACAAGGAGCCTAGTAAGATTAGACGCGTAGACTACGATATTAAGCGAAACATAATTGTTGCAGTTTTTCTAAGAGGGTCCTGATACCTGCTTACCTAGATTTTTCTCTATGCCCTCAATTTGTGAATATTGCAGGCCGTGCAGAAGCTTTGCTAATTGCTGCACATGGTAAAGGGCTAAAAGTGGATATTGGCTCGGACTCTCCATACATATTGGAAGATTCGCTGCCTTAGAATCATCTCCTTGGGCATTTTTTCGTGGCGCCACACATCTGTCTGCTGATTTGTTGATTACCTATTTGGAGTACCTTGGTAGTTGGTAGTTAGTAAGATCCAATGGAGATCATTAGGGAAGACATTGATAATTCTTCAGAGAACATGTAGTGACGTAGAGATGTTTTAGCACGACTAATATCTCCCTCTTGTGGAAAAGGGACGTGCAAAATTCAATTGCCTAAAAAGTTTTCTTGCAAGAAACTAGGTATCCCTTGTGTTTAACTCATAGAGATAGATACATGTATATAATGGATGTTGAGTCTATGTTTCTGTTTATATATATATGTACTTTTTTCCATTCTCACGGTAAATACCTTTCTTGTTCATTCGTGTATCTTTTTCCTTTCTGATGATGAGGAAAATCCACAGTTGCTATTTAAGGTGCACATTGAGTAAGTTCTGCTACTACTCAAATATCTTTTATTGAAGTTGGGTGTTTCCCTGCATTTCTTGTGTGTATTGGAACGATTTGTAACATCAATTGACCAAATCATGTAGACTGACTGGCTTCTAAAGGAACAAAAGTTGGCACTATTACAAAGTGAGTTCTTTGTACATGATTGACTTAAATCTTGGTTGTTGAAGTAGATGGCTACCAAAGTTCAATTGATATGATAAGTTCCATTTTGGGAGTGGAACTATTGATTTTTTTTTTTTTTTTTTCATTTTCTTGGGTCCTTTTAATTCAAGGTTCGAAAGATATGTTAGATATTAATTTGAGATTTTAAAAAATACAAACTAATAAGTCGAGAGTTCAAACCATCTACCTAGTTTGCATAAGTATCATTGTCACTCCACAAAACAAATTGAGATTTAAAAGATGGATTTGGCAATTTGAAACTTGAAAAATCCAAGCTGAGGTGGCATTCAATATCCACATCATCTCGACACGTTTATATAAGCAAATTAAACCAAAAAAAGAGTACACATTTTTTAGTTAATACGCCTTCGAAAATTTTAGCATTGAACTTAATCGTCAAAATAGGATTGAGCAAGAAGAACTCAACATTCGACAATTTCTTGCACTTCATCAACCTTTTTTTGTTTAATTTAGCTAATTAGTTGCATAGAAATTTCGACCACGATTCCATGAGAAATTTGTGTACTATTTTGAGTAGGTATATAGTTTGAAATTTAGATTAATACGAAGAAAAAATAATTATGTGACGATCAACCGTAACTTAGTTGGTAATACGTTTCCCAAAATGATTATTTATCGCCCTCAAATTTTGAACTTCGAATCAATAGTTTAATTTGAACTCTTGAATAGGTAGAAGAATCCATCTTCCAGTCTCAATCGAGTGTTAACCTATTTTAAAGTTTTGAATTGTTAAAACTCATTTTCTGATTTTTCTTTTTCTATATTTGTCCCTGCTAATTTCTGCACCTGCCAAAGATTATTTTGTCATTATACGTAGAAATAGTAGTTTAAACCTCAAAATTAATGTCAGAATTAAAGTATGTCTATGTTAGGCTGGTCGGAGAACTATTATTGTGTCAAAAATGTCGAGCTATCATAGTGCGACAAAATCTATCATGCCTAACAGAATTTATTTTATCAAATTATTGGAAATGACAAGTAAGTTATTGGGATAATTTATTGATGCATATTAAATAACTTTGCGTTTATGTGGCATTACTATCCTATCATATATAAATATGTATTTTTCCCTGTATGGAGTATATTCTCATTTTATGGTGGTATAGTTGTCATGTCTATTTGCGGAGTTTTTGTCCTGCTTTTGTGCGGTATAGTTGTCCCGCCTATATGCAATGTAGTGGTTTCGCCATCGTGCAATGTAGTGCTTTAATTGTAATGATATAAATCACATATAATTTCAAAAAAGAAGAAGTAAATGTTGGAATATTCTCATAATTTGATTATATATAATGACCGCATTTCTATTATATGCTAAATATGAACTTCATGATTGCAAATTAACTTTAGTTTAAAAAAATAATTTAGTTGCTAGAAGAAGATCTAATAAAATGTCAATATTGCCTATTTTTTTTATACAAGTAACTTCATCTGTGAACTACTCAATCATTCTCGAATAATAACTTGATCGATAGAATAAAAGCATCAGAAATTGCAACTAGAAATATTTCGAATAATCGACAAAAATGTTCTAATTAAAACAACTAGAAATCAAACAAAGCAGCCGCAAGCATCTTGATTTAGATGCCTTCCATGGGAATCGAATTAGAATCCAAAGATCCTTTTTTTACCATTGGAGTAAGCCCTAATTTAGAATTAATTAACTTTTTAAATTTATACAATTTCACGAAGTGATGTAGCATTTATTGTTGTTCATTATCTAAGTCAACACAAGTTCATTCAAATCAACAAATGTAAGCAAGAAAATAAATGCATCAATTTTAGGGCATGGCGGGAATAATTTAACAATTTTCCATTAAATTGTGGGCGACTTCATCAACATAATCCTTGATTATTATTTCTTATTTGGCCCAAATTAACATAATTTTTTTTTAAATTATTATATGGGTTTTCTCGAGGAAAAGCAGTTGCCGATTCCCGCAAATTTGAAGCAACAAATGGTACTTTTCTAGTTTTCCTAATATTCAAAAAGTGCTAGGAAAGGTATGGACTTAGAAAGGTTCTCACTCGTTTGTGCGTCTTTGACGACTCTTCATCTCTCTCTCTCTCTCTCTCTCTCTCTCATATTTATACTCAACTTCAGGCATTTTCTTGGCATGAAATAGCAGCTGAGCAGAAAAAGATTCAATTTTTCGATCACACCGAGAGAAAAAAAGACAAGCTTTTAGGTTGGTTTAAGTAATTTAATCGCAGCAATCTTTGTTTTAATTTTTTATGTGAAGTGAGATGGAATTTTTCCTTAATTAGGATTTGCCTGAGAGAAAATCAAGATGGCATCCTAGCTTTTCTGTGTAGTTTGATTTTTGTTCAGATTTTCTTTCATTAGCTGATTTGAAGTCCGTATGTTTCATGGGTATTGTGAATGAAGTTGGTCTTGGTGATATCTGAAGTTAAAAGGACTAGTCCTTTTGAATTCTTAGCATTCTTCTATTTCCTTATTTTCGTTGTTCTGAATTTAGTTTTGAACTGAGCTGCAAAGAGAGATATGGTTCATTCGTGGGTTGAAGATCAGTTTGTTTTCATACATTTTAATGTTACCAGATGGCAATGTGGAGTTCTTGGATTTGCTTATTGCAGAATGGCATGAAAATGTAAAATTTGAGAGCCTTCTTTCTATTTATGAGCAGTTGTTGGGGTTTTTCATGCCCGTGACCTGAAATTTCGGAGAAATCCTCTTTGTGTTTTTGGCTTGAAGAGGTGAATTATTGTTCACCAAAAGGTGGCGGACTGATATATATGGGTAGAATCTTGCTGTAGCATCAATGAATCATGTTACTCGGCTATGTATGCAACAGCGTGTCTATCTGTGTTTGGTGCTTGAGGGAAGTGATCTAGGTTGTTTCCTGCAATGGTGGCTGATATTACTTGTTCAGTAACTGACATACTAGACATACTTTTTGTTGGAAGATGATGTCCAGTATGTCCTCATAAAACATTTTTTTCCTTATACCTACACAAAATCCTTATAACATCTTATGCACAATGATTTGTAAATCAATTTGTTGGAACCATCCTGATACAAGATTTTTGTTTACTCTTTTCATTTGTGGAAACCATTCAACTCACTCTAATTTGCTTCCCAAATATTCTACTTGTGGTTTAATGAGAATACTGTATAGAATTATTAATTTGGTCATGATGCTTCAGTCCATCTCTGTTGTTATGATTTACAATGATCTCTGGTGACAATACTATATTATTTTCCTTTATGTAGAAAATTATCAAGAGGTGCTTCTCTGGATTCACCCGATTGTTTTTTTGGAGAGAAATCTGACTGGGTATCGGAAAAATATTTTTGAAGTGCTGAAATAAGCCTAAAGCTCATCAAGTGTCTTGTCCTGTGGAGGGAGTAACAGCCAGCTGGTATGCTTTTCTACTAGCAACCACAAGTCCTTTACTTTTGGCCTTTCACTTAAAAAATTTCAGGCAATTATCTACCCTGCACTCACTTGAAAAGTACACCTAACATGTAGTTTTTTGCTCCCATGCTCTTTTTCAGTGGACTTTATTTTAGCATCCGTTGCATGCCCCTTGCTTCTCTATAGTCGAGTTGATATTCATATAAATGTAGTTATTCATCTTACGGAAAAACCATGAATTGCTCTCCAAGTGTAATTCCAATCAATTTTGGTCATAGTTGAAACCCTAGCCTTCTTTTTATGCTTGAATACTTTTTTTCCATGCAGAACATGTTGCTCTGTTATTGTGACAATTACAAGCGCCTTGCTTCTCTATATGAGGTTGATATTTGAATAGAATGAACTATGAAGGGTTTTCATCATAAGGAAAAATCATGAAACCTCCTCTTTTACTGAATATTTAGTCGATTGTTTTCATTTTCAATTCTATGAAGGCACTTCAGATCCCGTCCAAGCATAATCTTTATTAGAAGAACATTAAATCCTCTTTTACTGGGTGTCACTTTTGACGCAAACAGTTTTTCAGATACTCTTCTTTACTCCTATTAGAAGAAAGACATATTATTTTTCAGAGCTTGTCACGATTTGAAATAAAAATATCAACATTTAACTGCTCTTCTTAGTCTATCTTGCTACAACACTTCAATGGGAAGTGGTAGAATTTTTTGGGCTGAAGGAATCTGCTGTTAATCAAATACCTTGATGATCAAACTAATGCAACTTAATCTAGTAAGGTGTTTCTGCAAGGTGAAAATCAATTTCGGTAATTCATGATTGAATTGCCACTTACGATAAAGTCTGATGGCAACTTTGTTTTGTGGATAATGACACATTGCACACGTAAGTCTGATGTCAATGTGGTTTCCTGGATTGTGATGCATTGTGCATACACGATCTAGCCATAATAAAATACTAAGTCCTATAAAAAGTTATCACAAGAATACCAAAAGTTGTGCTAAGTTAAGAATACCCAAAATGGCCCTAACTTGCTCTTCCCGTGCCCAAAGGATCTCATGAGGAAAATCAAAATAAAAGAGGCTGCTTTGCATAGAAGGAGCCATGTATTGCTCTTCGATATTTAGTTGATGCGTATGCTATGTGACAAAATCAAATGGAATCTTTGTCTTGATCCATGCTTCCGGAGCTATGGATTGTTAGTTCCAAATGTTGATTTTTTTACCAGCGAAAGAACTGGAAGTGTTAAGACTTTTATCTGCTTTCAATTGCTTCTTTAACATTCTTTCTTATGGAGTTCACTGCTTTGTTAAAGCTCTCACTGGACTAATATGAAACTTTAATCAATTGAGAAAAAGGCTAAGGCTGATTTCATTGCTTATAACGACAGTAGTAGTTGAAATGTGCTGCTAATTTTCAGATATTTTGGGATGAAGACTCATAGTTCTAATGATGAGATTGATATGGAGAGCCGGAGGTTGGTAAAGGACAAAGAACGACCTGTACAAAGCAAAAGAGTGGTTACAATACATAATCAGGCCCTGTTATCTGGTTTCGCATACTGTATTTCATCCTGCAGCATGATACTGGTTAACAAATATGTTCTCTCCAGTTATGACTTCAATGCTGGAATATCTTTGATGCTCTACCAGGTTATCTCCTATATAAAACCATAATTTTCTGACCCAAATAAATTTTAACTATAAGTATCATATGCTGATTTAACTCAGCCAATTGAAGACAGTATTCTCATGTGCTAATAATAATTATCATCAATGCTTACAGAATCTTGTCTCTGTAGTCATTGTTTCTCTCTTGAGCTTCCTTGGCATAGTTACGACTGAACCTCTTACCTGGAGATTAATCAAAGTCTGGTTGCCAGTCAATGTTATTTTTGTGGGGATGCTAGTCACAAGTATGTTTAGGTACTTTTTTTTCCATATTTTATTTTGTTTTAAGTAAATTGTCAGGTGCTAGTCACAAGTTTCAACTGTTTTCTTATCATTGACTAATATTCACCTTTAGTTCTGGTGCTTGCCCCTTCTTTGTTTATATTACTAACATATGCAGTTGCTTCGAGTTAGAAAGTTCTTGTTAATTCTCCTTTGGCTTAGAATATTATAGTAGATGCTAATTGGCGTCAACCTCATTAGGATTTATACTACATACCATTAGTCAATGGACCACCTTGATGTCTATTGCCTCCATAGCATGCTGCTTTTCCACACACTTCCACTTTTCCCAGTATTTCAACTGCTACCTTGAGCGTAGAAGACCAGCATTTCCCCTTTTATACTGAAATTCATAGGTGGGTCTCTGGATGCCCTTTTCCATGAGGGTCTCTCTTCTTTCTAATCTGTAAACTGCCATGTTCACCGAAATGGAAAAATAAAGAAAACAAAAAAGTTAGAAAAGTAAATAAGAGTTTTTGGAAGGCTTTGTTACTCCGTCACTTGATTAATATGTTGCAGCAGAAAATTCATGAAGTTTCATTAGTATTTTCTAATATGTTGAAAACTCTCGAGCTAAAATTTCCATTTGGGTTTTAGATTCACTTTGTTTTACCAAATGTCACCCCAATTTTGCAAGCATCACTGCAAGAATGTCAACAAGAAATGTCCTGTTCATCATTGCTAGTCCTCCATATAATTTTCCAAGCTGTTCCTTGAAATTTGTCTAATATAGACTATTTCTTTTTGCAGTCTACGATACATAAACGTTGCCATGGTCACAGTTCTGAAGAATGTAACGAATGTGATAACTGCTGTAGGTGAAATGTATATGTTCAACAAGATCCATGACAACAGAGTTTGGGCATCTCTTTTTATAATGGTATGTCATGTGGAAAAGATAATAATAGATGATATATCATTTAACTGTGAGTATTCCATTGAGTATGTGTAGTTTGCTCCCGTTTCATGTGGAAGTTTGCTAGGGCCTACAATGGTAAGAATTTGGTTATCCACATCTTGTCATTCTTTTAGTTGAGGACAACTGAATTTGTGAAGGTCCATATCTTCCATCATCTGCCATATGGTCTTATAATCAGATTGTTGGAACTCGGATATTTGCCCTTTCTCTTACCTCTGGGATGTCTGGAGATAACCAAGAGACAATGTCCTCCAACTGATTTCATTTACATAGGGTTAAACTTGTGATGGGGTTGAATCATCTGTAAAGTTATTCATTCATGGTATGCAGATAATCTCAGCAATATCAGGAGGAATCACGGATCTCTCATTTCATGCTGTTGGATACACATGGCAGTTTATCAACTGTTTCTTGACAGCATCATACTCTGTAAGTAATTGCTTGCTTAAATGTCAATTCGTGATGAGTGATGATGCTCCTGAGCTATGAAATGCTATCTCTAGTATTTATATTCTGTGACCTTCTTTGTGTTATAGGCTTCTAGCCAGATATCTTGCAGTGACCTGTCTTAATTGCATGATTGACACGTTAAGGTTTCTTGAATTTTGTTTGTTTGAGACCCAATCCTGTTTCTGGCATATCGGATTGTGGGATTATAAATGGATTGTCATTGCACCAAGGATCAAAATTGTTCATATCCATGTTGATTCATAACAGTTTTTATGTATCACCATCACGGATTAATACTCTCTTAATTAGGTAAACTTGCCTATTCTAGACTTCTAGTCTAAGTTTAAGAGTGATTATATAGGGTAATGTGTGCCCTTGATTTGTGGAATAAAAGATAGGTATCAGCACTTGTTCTTGCATCTCCATGTTCATATATTTATCTTTCAATTGTAATAGTATCTTCTGCTTATAGCCTATGGTTGTTGATTGTGTTCTTGTTGCGCAGTTGACGTTGCGGCGGGTCATGGATACTGCAAAGCAAGTCACTAAATCTGGAGAGTTGAATGAGTTCTCAATGGTCTTGCTAAACAATACCCTCTCCTTGCCCCTAGGAGTTTTGCTCCTTTTTGTTTTCAATGAGGTCGATTATCTTTCACAAACGTGAGTAACAATTTCTGGTATATTAATCCATCAGTAATGCATTCATTTATAGAACTTGTAGTTTTATAGGTCCATAAATGCGTGAAGTGAGTTGTAGGATTTGCTGTTGAATACTGTTGGTTTCATGATCACTGTATGAAGTGTTACTTGTGTTGAAATTTAAGTATGATGACTAGGTTGTTACCTGGGTTTAAATATTAAACTTTTTCAAGTCCAATTTATAAATTGTCTTTGTAAACCATGTATCATACCATAATTCACATGCACATTTGCCTTCATTTCTTGATTTTTGCTTGGTTAAAAGTAGGTAATGGAAAAACAAAGCTGTTCATCCATGCTCAACTTGTTTTATTTGGTTTCTTTTGTCGGCAATTGCAGACCACTATTGAGATTCCCCACATTCTGGCTGGTGATGACTTTTAGTGGATTTCTGGGTTTGGCGATCAGCTTCACGTCAATGTGGTTTCTCCATCAGACAGGGGCTACTACTTACAGGTAATCTCTTGAAGTTTTTCTTTTCTCAGCCTTGTGTAGCTCTGACTTGTATATTGTTTCCTGGTTCGTTAATAACTAGAATATGGTTCTCAGAAGGCAGAATTGCTTAGCCTTCGTGTACACGATTCCCTTTAATATAAAGCCAAACAGATCCTTCTACATATCCCTGTAGACGAGTAGTGCATGAGAGCATGATGCAACCATATATCCTTGCTAGTCTTTCTCTAGCTAGTCCACTAGACTAGACTGTAACCACTGTAGAGTTTCCTTAACCTTGTGTTGTAACTGTTTCTTTGATAGACCGCGTAACTGTTTTTGCACGTCCTAGTTAAGCCATCGGGTTTCTCTGCGTTTGGTTTGGCGTAGTCTTGTTGCTAATCCGTTTCACATCATACAGCCTCGTTGGGTCATTGAACAAGATACCCCTTTCCATTGCTGGAATCTTCATCTTCAAAGTCCCGACAAGTTTAGAGAACTCTGCAAGCATCTTCTTCGGTAAGTTTTTATCGATCCTTAACACTAAAATCTTTGCCTTGATTACATTAATCCAGCTGAACTGATCTCTTTTCTTTTCTTTTCTTTTCTTTTTATTGTTTCCCTATGTGTTTATTGCAGGGTTGTTGGCTGGAGTGCTTTTCGCAAGAGCCAAAATGCGTTGAGTGTATAGATCTCAATTTTGAAGGATCAAATTCTTCCATCCAATCCTTTTTGTGAGGATGAGAGATTTGCAATCTTAGTAAGATAGTTGTAACATTTCTCAATAGAAAAAAGAAGAAAAAAGACTATGTAAAAGCGTTTCTTAAATGGCCAAAGCATTCTAAAAAAGTCCAAATTCAGGCATCTGTTCATCTTTTGGGAGTTGTACGTCCGAAGCCTCGGGAGCACGGTAAGAATTTAAAATTGGTCAAACATTGGACAAATCAAATGTTAAATTTATTTCTTTTTTAAAATTGTAGATGACAGATAAGACTTTGATTATTTGAATTTAAAGTGGGTTTCCTCAAATCTCTACATAAAATTGCTTGTTCAAGTGACTACAAAAACTTAGAATTGAATTTAGTATGTGGTAGCTTCAAATGATATGAAAGTTAATAATGTAGCAAAACGGAGATAAATGAGAAATCATTATTAATTATTTTTTTTAAGAAAAAAAATGCGGCCCCAAGTGACAGTGGCTTTTGCACTTTTCTGTTTGTTTTTGCAAAACTAGGCTATCCTCTTAAATCATGAAAACCTATGTTTGACTAAGTATCTTTCATTTCTTTTGATGCTCTTTTAAAGGATATTTATTTTTCATAATTGATAATATGATTGAATATTTTTGTCTTTATTATTATAATTTCTTTAATCCTATCTCTTTTGATGATATATGTATATTATAAAGTTTCAATCTATTGTAATAAATTATAAATAACATGCTTATATTATTATTTTATCTATCTAAGATAATCCTCAATAATAAGTGCCTTCTAAATCTATTATTTTATTCTAAAATAATTTGGACTATATTTTCCTAACATTTTATTTGGATATGATCAAGTTTATATAGACTTTGTGATTGATTTGGATTTGATTTAGTTTGCATGAGTTTGGTTAATTTGGATATGATTTAATTTGTTATAGATTGGTTAATTATTCTTTCTAATACGCATTCAATTTTGTGATATGTATCTTCTATATGAGAAAAAGAAAAGCTTGTAGTCTCATAAACTAAAGTCATGTCAGTGATGAATTTGATTAAAGTGAAACCTTTAATTAATACTTTTTTTTTAAATTTATCCAAGTGAATTACAAGATGATCCGAGAGAGCTAATTTCAGTTTAAGTTGGTAATTGTTAAGGAAGAATGGAATATAATATAATTTCCTCTGACCAGGATGGAATACAGATTATGTTTTTTTTTCTTCTTATAAATTATTTTTTATATCATATTTCTTTGTATTTAAATAAAATACAGTGATTAATATTACAAATACTATAATAAATTGTCCTACATGTCTAAACTATAAAATTAAATAATTAAAGAAATATATTTATATATTTAATAATTAATTAGATTTATCGAATTTAATTTTACATATAAGCATGAAAAATTAATAAAACAATTTTAAGATTTTTCTTCGAATATTTTAGCAAGTTATAAATTTATTACATCGTGATTATGTGAACATTGTACGAAACGTTTTCCAACTTCTTATTGCTTTTTTGTTGTAAGAAAATACGATTCAATTTAGAATTATTTCCAAAAACACAAATAATTTCCTAAAGGACATAAAATACTAAACGCAGCTGAAACACTAGAATTTCAAGAATTCAATTGGACGGTTATTATTTAACCCAACTCCAGTCTCCACCTAGCATTTAATAGGTTGCCGCCTTACTCATATATAATTATATTTGTGGCCTCAAATTTTACATTCTCATTTTAGTAATATTACTTCAGTTTTCTTGTGAGGCAGTGATTTCTAGGGCCCACTTTATTAATTTGTTTTTTTTTTTTGTCCTATGTAGTGTACCGCCAAAAAAGCTTCTAGATGCTCCATTTATGTAGATATTTTTCATTTTCTAATTGTTTTGGTGCATATTTAACTCTCAACTTCCTTAGATTTATTTTCTTTTTGTGCTACTTAGACGTTCTGTTAGTTCAAAAACTACCGGTTACGGTTTCGTCTTCATAGTTACGGTTTTTGAATTGGAACTGATGGTTTTAATTTCGGCTCAAAATCGCCAGTTTTTTCGATTTTCAATTGTTTCGGGTCCAAACCGCCTACTAACCGATTTATATATATTTAAAAAAAAAAATTAGTGATGAACATGATTTTGTCATTTTGATAATGGATGTATGTAAAAATAAATTACGAAAATTAAATATAGAACAAACAAGTAAAAGAAATAATATTTGCAATTTTGCATTGATATTGATTTTATAATGAAATGTTTTCACATTAAAAATGAGTGTGAAAATTTCAAGTTTGAATTTTTGAAAAAAAAATCGCTGAAACCGGCAAATTACAGCAAAAAACCGTTGGTTTTCTGCCCCAAAGCTGCACTTGCGCCTATATCCTACCCAAAGGCTTGCATACCTCAAAAACCGCCGGTTAACTGGCTGGTAATCGCCGGTTTCCGATTCCAAAAATTGCGACGCGGTACCGAAACGTGTAACCCCTCAATGCGGTTCTGAAATCGAAACTGTCGATTCAAAACCGTCGGTCCGATTTATGTTACAGTTAATCAGGCACATTAAGATAAAAGGCCCACTAACTACTTCCAGTATTTTATCTCTTTTCCTTTTTATAAAAAAAAATAAGAAAAGGAAGAGAGAAATAATTAGGTGACTTAACTCTTTATAGCTTGAAAAAAAACAAATCTTGATAGCTTGATCTTCTATTAAAAAATCGATAATATGGAGTGAGTGAATAAGTGTAGTGCATGCCGATGATAGGAGTTGTACGCTTGTTTAAGAATTAAAAAACAAAAAAAAAAGGTTTGTGCATTCTATCATACAATGATTTTTAAATATTAGATCTAGATATTAATTTTGTTGTAAGGATCTACATATTAATTAGAAAGGTACATTCATGTATTCTGAGGCTGATGTGATTTTGTAAACACTAAAAATTAATATACATGAAAAAGATTTAGTCTTCAAAAATCAAATTATAACATTCCATCAACTTTAAGTAAAATGGTATTTGATGTCGCTATAAGAACGTGGCGTAGTCATGAATTTATATTGGAAGGAGCAAAACATATATATAGAAATTTCGAAAATTTGAGAAGGAGCATTGAATAGATTAAAACAAATAAATTTTATAAAAAATTATATATATATATATATGGAAAATTTTGAAATTTGAGGGGACACATTTGTCCCTCCTACTAAAGAGCTGGCCCGGCCCCCGCATATAAGTCAATAAAATAATAATATAACTATAAGCATCAAAAATATTTTGACAAAGTAATAATCTTTCAGTAAAGAGAAAAAAGTGAGGAAAGTGAAAGATAACAATACATGACAAAGGTAATTAAAGAGATAAACCGCTAATAAATAAAAAAGGTGCAAGAAATTAATAATTTATGAAGGTGGGAAATTGACCAACTTCCAACTGAAAACTACCTACCACCCTTCCTGCCCATAATTCGTCTCTCTCTCTCTCTCTCTAGAATCCTACTGCTGGCCAGCCATTGCATTGAATTGAAGTCCCCAATTACAAGAAATTCATAACCTCGCACCTAGAAAACCATAAATCGTAATCAACTCAACCAAAATCACGCGCAGACACGAACAAGTGTAGTTGATAAAGTGTTGTATTTTTTGTGCTTTTATTCTATACAGAATTCTCCGTCACGTTTGTGCGGTACCTTGTTCGCTATTCTGTCCCTTACGCACCAACCACTACTTGTCCCGTTTCTTGCGTGTCTCGCTACGACACCTCAAGCAATCGCAATTTTTCGGCTCTGCTAAAACTTATTTAGGAAAGGTCGGAACTGGTGTTTTCGAGGTTTTTCTGAATTCTTCCTTCCCTATTTCAGAAGCCTGCAGGTTTCCCTTTTTGTTGATTCTAGGTATTGGTTTCTTTTCCTTGAACTATTGGTTTTTTCTGCTTGCACATGTTGGTTCAGATGCGTTCCGAGTTTTGAAGATGAAAACATTTCTAGTTTGTTGCTCGATTTTTGGATATTATCTATTGTTATGGAGATAACTGGGGATTACACATGTTTTTGGTGAATGGGGAAGGGAAATCGAGGTTCGTTTGACTTTGATTGTTGTTTTTTGTGCTTGAGATTTACTGGAGAAGGATAGAAATATAAGAGATTTTGATTTGAAGAGGTGAGGTGTTAGAGCTTCATTAGAGTATTCCTTAGATGAATGTTCAGGGAGATCGGCATGGTTATCTCAAATGAGAGTTAAAATTACAAAAATTACCTCCTTTTTTTTAAGGTTGAAGAGATGACATTTGTGGTTGGACCTATATGGAGATATTAGCTTTGCCATTTCCAGAATAGATTCAGAACTGTTGCAGAGTTTTGTTGCTTTGTTTGATTGGTAGTATATGGAAGCGAGACGGGCGTTACCAGGCCACATTTTTTCGTCTTGCTAATTCATATTTGTCATACTGGAGGATAACAGCAGTTGAATATGGCATTATCAAGTTGCAATTTGACATTTTCTTCATTCGAACATGGTCATTATCTGATAAGTACAAGTTATCATGTGAAAATTTATGTAAATCAAGCAGTATAGAGTACTTCATTTCAACCTTATGTAGCCCTTAAAGTGATTATGGAAAAACTTAGGACTGGTTGTGGGATGAAAAGAAGCAAGAGTAGTTGACAAATTTTCTGCTGCACTTTTCATTGTATTCCTGACTCCTTATAACTATATCATTCTGCATCTGTAAAGAAGAAGTTCTGGAGTCTCATTATTTTGAGCTTTTCAAATATTTTCAGTCTACCACATGTTCATATAAGTCTCTAGTCTCATGATCTTCACAAATACAATAACTATTTTACTTTCTCTTGATTACTTGTGTATATATAGTTCATCTTGATTCTTGAAGTTAACTGAATGTAGAATATTGGTCCTGATATAACTACTCACTAATTTTCCTTCAAATCTAGTTATTTAGATTCTTGACTATAACAGTGTGTGTATGATTCTCCATGCATAGCTAATGAACTGTTGTCAGCTTCTGTCTGTTTATATTTAATGCATCAGTAATTGACTTTTGCCAGCTGATAGGCCTTGAATTATTCTCAAAGCAAGCTATTTCTTGTTGTGGCTTCAGTTACTGCTGCATTCACTTGCACAGCCATGTCAAGTTTGGAGGAGCCTCTTGGTCTTGACAAGATCCCAGCTTTGAGCAATATCGACCGAATTTATAGGTTCTCATCCAGTGCATGCAGGCCTGTCCCAGAAGATATGGGAATGGGGAACTGCTGGATTGAAGGAAGAAGTTGCAGCTCATCCAACAGCTGCAAGTAAGTGAACTTTCATCTAGGAATGGTTTTCTGCTTCTATATGTGTCTTTGGTCATTGTTATTGGCCTTGTTTGTTTATCACTTTTGGTTCAGAATCAAAAATCAAAAGAGGCTTTTAAGATGTGAGGGTCTTTAACTTGTACACCAATTTATCTGCTTTTATTTTCAGCGAAGATTTTGAAGAGTACAAACAAGAGCATGTTACATGGAGAAAACAAAAAAGAAACTCGTTCCCGAGGACTTCAAGTCTGGGTAGAGGTTCGGTGGCCTGTAGAAACATGAGCGAATTTCACTACTTGTCCAATCATCAATGTCCATCCTGCGGTGACAATGACACCGGGGAATCAAAATATAAGGTAATCCATTCACCTAAAAGTTTTTCCAAGTCCTCAAAGAAATGACCAGTTTTGACTTTTGAGGTCTGGATATTACATTAATTAAAGAAAACATAATTGCAGATAGCATGTTAAATATGTTTCTCATATAAAATATTCTATCAAACAGTTTTTTTCTTTGGAAATCCTTTCCTCTATAGTCTATTGCAAATAGCATGTTAAGTATGTTGCTCATTTGATCAAATATTCTCTATTGTTATCAAACAGCTTCTGTGAACTCCTTTCCTGTGTATATCACCATGATTGCATTGGATTAGCAAGAATTGTTGTTTCGATGTTGCTCTTTTGATAAAAATCTTCTTGACTCTCCCGAAGCAGCATTTTGTGAAATCCTTTTCAGTATTTAGTGTAACATCATCTTTGTGTGGATTTACTAGAATATCTTTTAAGCAACAAATATTTGGCTACTGTAGCTTTTCAAGGGTGTGCCAAAATATGTGAAGATAGTTGAAGTTGGCCCCAGGGACGGGCTACAAAATGAGAAAACCATTGTCCCAACATCCGTCAAAATCAAATTGATCCGCAAATTGGTTTCGTCTGGATTGGCAGTTGTTGAGGCTACAAGTTTTGTTTCACCAAAGTGGGTACCTCAGGTACTAATTTATTTTGAAGCCATTCTCTCCTATTTGTTCTCACGATCTCACATTTGTGGCCTTAAATACTATATGCTGACACTGATCAGCATCTATGAGCTCACATAGAGTAAAGTTTTTGGTTTTTTCATTTGTTTAATTCCCTATGTATGCTTAACTAGCTGGCAGATGCAAAGGATGTGATGGAAGCAATTCAGAATTTGGAAGGAGTTAGATTGCCTGTTCTGACTCCCAATCTTAAGGTGGGTATTAATTGTAATCAAAATTTGTCCAGTCATTTCATGATGGAATGAGAATTGACATTTCATAACAATTTTGTTAGGGCTTTGAAGCTGCTGTTGCAGCAGGTGCAAAAGAAGTAGCTGTATTTGCATCAGCTTCTGAGTCATTCTCTAAATCAAATATTAATTGCAGTATTGAAGAGAGCTTGGTTCGCTATCGTGCCGTAACTTCTGCTGCCAAAAAGCTTTCGATTCCTGTGCGTGGGTATGATTTGTTGTCTATCCCATAGTTATCCCCCCACCTCCAAAACTCAATCTTTTGTACTACTAGTAGAACTCAGAGAGAAAAAAGTTCACATTATATCAACAACTGGTCAGACAAAGTAACTGAAGCTACATACATGATGCAATATTTATTCAACCTTTGACAACTGTGGAACTTCATGAAAGCTCTGTTAAATGATAAATTCTCTTTTAGAAATTTTGGCAAACACCTTTTGGAGAAGACAAACATTCTTCACCATCACAGTTTGAGTTTGGTTGACAATATTCATGTAAACCTTCAACAGGTATGTGTCTTGTGTTGTTGGCTGCCCAGTGGAAGGATATATCTCACCATCAAAAGTTGCATATGTAGCAAAGGAACTTCATAATATGGGCTGTTTTGAGATCTCTCTTGGAGATACAGTTGGAGTTGCTACACCAGGTAAAGGAGTTTCTTCTTCTTGTTTCTTTTTTTGGTGAATTTAGATACATAATCTTTCTTCCCTATGATGCAACTTGTGATATTATAAGTGATTACTACAGTGTGGTTACGAAGGACACTTGCTGGAACAGCCAATTATCTTCATTGACCATAAAAACTTGTCATGAAGTTGGATATCATGTTTGTTAGATCTTGTTAACATCTAAGGTTTTCATGAATACGTTAGGGATATAAACTCCCCTGAGTAAATGTTGAGGGGTTTCTTTGCACCTTATCCCCTTTATGTCAGTCAGCTATTGTTTAGTGTATGCGTGTATACCTCCATGTCTGTGTGTATGTGTAATGCATGAATATCAGTAAGTATGCCTGTATACACAAATATAGTAATTTATATACATGCATGTGTACATATTTATATAAAAAGTTTATATCTATGTTTTTACGTGTTTTGTATGTGTGTGTGCGCACTTCAGAAATGGTTTTAATATTACAGTTGGCTAAAAGAAAATTTCCTCGTGGTTAGTTGTTTCAATGCTTACCATCATTTTGTTACAAAATAAAAAAATGATTACCATTATTGTAAACTTGGACTCATTTAGTTTATAATTTTGTTCTGGACAATCAAGAAGATGAAGGTCATAAGAAAATTACTCGACATTCTTGAAGGTCTCTCTGTAATTTGAGTTTCCCTGATTTCTTGCTCTCTTGGAGGCATCTAAAGGTTATCTTGGCATAGGTACCGTACTTCCTATGCTCGAGGCTGTGATGGCTGTTGTCCCTGTCGAGAAACTTGCTGTTCATTTCCACGATACTTATGGACAGTCTCTACCTAATATTCTGTTATCCCTCCAAGTGAGTAACTTCTCTCTAACACTACTTGGAGTAACTTCTCTCTAACACTACCTTGTACGCTGCAATCAAGATCTAGTTTATTGCCTACCACTATAACTGCATTGCACATCATCATAAAGGAACAATAAGTCTCTAAATATTTAATTCTAGTAGATTTCAAACTGAGCAAGAGTGCAGAGGCAACATATCCTCATACTTCCCTTACAACTTTTGATGTCCTTATTTGTTTATTACTAAACCCTCCGAGATAGAAAATGTTGAATGAATGAGTTATACGTGGTTGTTGACGGATCTGTCCTTGATAGATGGGAATTAGCACGGTGGATTCATCCGTTTCGGGTCTGGGAGGATGCCCCTATGCCAAGGGAGCTTCGGGGAATGTTGCGACTGAGGATGTGGTGTACATGCTTAACGGTCTTGGTGTGACGACCAATGTTGACATGGGCAAGCTCTTGTCAGCAGGCGAGTATATTAGCCAGTTTTTAGGGCGTCCATCGGGCTCCAAGACAGCGATTGCAATCAGCCGCAGAGATTCGAGAGAGTGCTGCTGATCATTCATATATTTACTAGGGTATAAAATGTATACTACATTTATAAGACAAGGAAGGAATCCAATTGTTGAGACACTTCTTCTCATAGTAGTATTCAAAGTTTTGAAAGAGATGAATGGCATGTAATCTCAAGATCCATCTCATAAATGCACTGTTGTCATTAATATTATCTAGAGGCTTAACCCAAGAAGACTTGACACCTTTGAAGTAGTCCTCTTTTGCAATTCATTCTGTATATTTTGTTTCATAAGAATAATAAAAGGTTAATTAGTCTAAAAATACATGATTTTGATTTGATTTTGGTTTTTGTTTTTTATATTGTTTCAAAATACACGAATTTGACTTCAATTGTAATCGATTTTACTTGTGGCAAAATCAAAACTGACCAGACGCAGAGGGCGTCCTACACATTAAAATTAGTTTTGGGGTCTGATTGTCAAAATTAGCCTCGACACGACTACACGGAACGGAAAATAAAGAGGGGCAGGGCAACCAGCAATCCATACAAAATTGGTGAGAATCGGGAATTGCTTCAGCGAAAAAGCGAATTCCGATGAACGAGAATGAATTCCGCCAGCTCCTCGAGCTCTTCCCCATTGTCCGATCTACCGATTATTGCGTACTTCTCTTTCTCCCTCCCTCCCTCCCTCCCTCTCTCTCTCTCTCTCTCTCTCAACTCAACACACGCACACTGAGCCTTGCGCGAGTATGTGCAAGTGCTCGCACACTTGTAGTTGAAAATATTTTGATTGTGATCTGTTGGAAGATAGAACGAATAGCGCCTTCTCTCGAATTCCTTTACACTACGTGCTTCCTTTATTCTTATGTTTATTTTCCTAAACTGGACGTTTTCTACTTTTCTTATGCATCATTGTTGAAGGTTTTATCATATGTTTCTCTGTTTATTTCGGGTCCAAGCTCGAAGTTCATTTAGTGTGTAGATAGCTATTGATAAAACGGCATTGCTAAAGAATGATTTTTATCTTTTACATAATTCTTTCTGTGGTTTAGGCAAACCACTACCGCATGTAAATTCCGGAGTTTTTGCTGAACCCTTTCGTTTTGTTTTTGTTTCTTGGATGGCAGTTGCGCTATTCATTTCCCACTGGCTTAATTCACTCTGTTGTTATGAGTAGCTACTGATTAATATGAGCTTTTCTAAACATTTTCAGTGATTAAAATCAAAGGTTCCATGAACTGTAGATATCCAGTTTAATTTTAGGGACATTGTGCATTTTATGGGCTGCAAGGGTAATGTGCACCGTCTACATATTATTTTCAATATTTGGACCTGTGGATGTTTAGCCAAGTCATGTTTTCAGGCTGCTTCGGATTTTTCAAGGCAATTATCTGGGCCTGCTCCAAGTCAGGAGGTATTGATAGTTTTTCGGCACAGTGCTGTTAAGCTTGCTTCATCACTGTTATCTAACATCAGGATATGTTCTCAGGTGAAGGAATGGCAAGATGGATGGAGTACTGAGGATAATAATGGTAGGGCAATCCGACTTATTGGCAAAGAAACTCTTGTTGGTTTTTTAATCTTACTAGGTCTAACTAAATAATCTGATTAATTTAACAGTTAAGCTTATTGACATGGTTATTAATATCTCTATAATATTTAATTAAGTCCAAATCTCTGGATCACAACTCATATGTTCAAATGTGTACTTCAAAGTTTATGAATGATCCGTCAAGTTGATGGCTAAGCTAGTTTTGCCTTGCAACTTTAAGAAACTATTATGCCCTTCAATTTAGTGAGCTGATTTACCCATTCACCTAGAATTATGTCCTTAATGCTATAAAGCAAAATATAGTTAGATTCAATACCTAATTTGTAGCCTGGTTACAACTATCATATACCTGAGGTAATTCTGTCATGTAGTCTCTTTTTCAAGTCTAGAGTGTTGATCATGGGTTAGAAATCTAATTGACCCAATAATGGTGATCCTTCTATGTTCCAAAAGCTTTTGATGAATGGCCACTCCTCCTACCGGCCAAACTCTTCAAGCTAGTGGAACTATTAGATTTACTTGATCTACTAAAAGAGTACTATAGATTTTTTATCGCTACACATTTGTCTCCACAAACATGTACTCTATTAAATTAAGTCATGTAAAGATTAACTGAAAGTTAGTAGGATATGGACAAGGCTAATGTTGTACCTCAGGGAAGCCTGATGTTGTCTTTGTAACATGGAGATTTTGTTTCAAATTAGCAATACTCAAAATATATCTTGTTTAGTTCAATGTAATTTACTTGTTCTCAAACTATCACTCGCTCCCATACATTGGAATTCAAAGGAAAGAAGGCCTGAAACTTAACTAACTCACTCAGAACACTTTTCAAAAGATTACGCGGTATGATTAGGTCGAATAAGCCCTTCCGGAATACATATTCAGCTTCTTGTGAACCTTCGGGTACTGTTTTATTCATTGTTTGTTCAATTACTCTTTTACCCACAAGTGCAATGTAGGAATTTGGTTCGGCAATAATATAATCTCCCAACATACCAAAACTGGCTGTTACTCCACCAGTACCCCTGGTAGCCTATGTTGAAATGTGGGATCTGATAGTTTCATAGTACCAGCACAGATGTCTGACCCTTCAGCTTGAAACTAATTCTAGTTATAAATATTAGAGATTATATCCCCTACTTACGCTCTAATGCACAAATCATGTAGCTAATTGATTAGGAACTTTATCAATCAAGTAGTAGAGTGCTAAACTGATTGCGAAGGACATCTTTAATCAATGAATATGTTCAAAAAAAAAATGTTTTTATGAGAGGGGAAGAACTTATCCTTCTCTACCTCTCTATGTAATATTTCCTACCGACAGTGAGCCAAGTACTAATCCTTCTCTACCTCTTGATGTAATATTTATACTAGAGGAAAAGATAGATAAAAGCATGTGAATGGTTGTCCTTTATCAATCTTTTTTTTTTTGAGGGGTTTATCAGTCTATTCAATATAGAGAAGGGATAGATGGAAACCAGATATTCTGTTATATAGGTATGCATATCTAAAACCTATACATATTTTGAAGCTGCAATCAGGTGAGTGAGATTGTCTTTATCTCCATTCCTAAAGCCCTTAAAGCATGAACTTGCTTCGCTATATAAAGTGTAGTTTCGATCACCCCCTAATTTGATCTCCATCTTTGTGGTCTTTCATTAGAAAGGCGTTATTTTTGACAACTTTTACAAAGATCCTATCCTGTTCTAGCATTGTCTATATGACTAACTTTGTTCTAAGAGATTAAATACTTGAACTGTCTTGAACAAGCTAGCATTAAAGTTTTGTGGGAGAACTGAGTAGATACTAGTTCACTGATCTTGATTGGTGCTAATTGGGCAACATTGTGGCACATTGGGCAATGATCTCCTTTAAATGCTTCCATTCCAAATCATTTCAGATCATGCCTATCTGTGTGGAATGTGGAATGTGGAATGTGGAATGTGGAATGGGACCAAACAAATATCATTTTAGCCCTATCCCTATAAAACAATTCAGTGTGGAAAACTGTATGAATAATGCAATTGACAGATGTTGACCCAGAGTTTATCTGTTAAAGAATAGTGACTGATGGTTCATCTTTGTGTTGATTTGCAACCACAGAAGCATTTTGGGGAAAACTAAAGGCTGCTGCTGAGCAGAAGGTATATATGTTCTGTTTTAACTGTCTTGTGAATGATACCAAATTTTGAGTTCTTTTAAGTACTTCTTAATCGACTAGTTTTGAATCAGCACATAAAATTAAGCTATAATGTTGCATTTATGAGATGGGTCTAGTTCTTTTTCTGGAAAACTTGCTGGCCAGCCTTAATTGTGTATTTGTTAAATAGAAGTGTGCTTCATATATCTACATAAATGATGGAAAATTTTGAAGTCATCTTGCCTTACCATTTTTTTCTTCTAAGAGAGTGAAGATTAGTCATCTTGCCTTACCATTTTTATATATTATACAATGTCCATTTCTTAGGTGGGTGCAGCTGATGCAGAAAGATTTTGCAAGGCATTTCAACAAGTTTATAAGAAACTAGTAAGTATAGTAAATTTTTCATTCTTTTATTTTGCCACCTTGAATCGAAGTGTCAGGATTCATTACAGTTCACCAAATATCATTTCATTCTACAATCTTTCAGGTTTACGAAGAATTAACAACCGATGCTGCGAAGAGAATAATGAATTCAAGGACCTCCTGAAGAACAAAAGAATAAGAAGTATAAGGAAATCGATGTTTCAAACTACTGTATGTCATGCAGTAGTACACATAATTTTGCCATAGGCTTTCGACTTTGGATCCAAACTGATGAAATGTGTTGCTTCTGTGACATCAATTGCCATCTCTAGCTTGTTTGTTCATGGATCGCATATTCATTGTTTTATTATTATATACTGTCATGGATGTTCTGAATTTGAATCTGTCTGGTTTTCTTCATGTATAATATATATGCAGAAGTATTTAGGGAGTCTTTAGGTGGGATTTCATTTGGTCCACTCAGGTAATAGCCTACAAGGTTCTACTTTGGCCGCTATCTCCTGTTAGCAAAATCGAGAGGCTTTTATTTGTGAATGTTGTAACTGCTAACTGCTAAGAGTAATAACATGCTATGCAACCGTAGTTTGCAGAGACCTCAATTCATAACCTTCAAAGCAGAGTGATAATGAATTAACAAAAACTTGGGTGCTATACAACTCTTAATTAACGATAATCATGAGGTAACTATGGGATTTATTAGCGTTAAGTAATTATGATGTATTGAAACGATTTATGATTTAGTTAAATACATAATTAGAGCTTAATTAAACAGGAATCGGAGGGTGCCTCAAATGAATATTGATGATGCTATCTTTTAGTTTTAGATGTGATGTGTATCTGTCGAGATAGGAGTTCAAAAAATCATTGGAACAATATTGACTGAGTTGGATAAAAAATGCCAAGTAGAAACCGAATTTGGAAATAAATATTTTGGGGGAAAATGTGAGAAACATGTTACAAGCTTCGTAATAAATGACTTTGAATGTCAACACTCGTGGATGACAACTTGAAAAGGACAAGAAAAAGCAAATTAACCAAACTACTAATTTTGTATTCTATCACTAAATTCTTTTAGCAATTGGCAACGACGATAAACCTGACAATCACAGAACAGAAAATGGCAAAGAACAACCAACACTAACCCAAAAAGCTGAAACTCTCAAAATCACGGACTCCCCTTCTTGCTTGAGATGTAGTCACCAACTGTCAAGAACACATGTTCACCCAACACCACAGTAGCCGGAGGCAGATCCTCGATGCAACCGACCTTCATCTTGCCCTTCCCATGTTGGAATTCGGCCTTCAAATTATGGTGATCCCTCGTCAACAAGTAGGCCTGCAATCCCTGCGCGAACTTGGTACTTCCACCGTACAATGCAGCAATGCCATCCGAGTTGAATACAAGCGCTGGCCTTGCTAGGATGATCGCGAAGGAGAGGTTTGATATCCCATGGTAACTCTCTTCAGCAAGGACCACAGCATGGGGAGGAAGCAAAGAATGTGGCAGCAATGGCGACCCGAGCACACCTCTGATGTATGCATCCTGCGACTCTAGAATTTCTCGAGAAGTTGTTTCATCCTTATCCAATGACTTGAAGAAGACCTCTACCATGTCAGTGGGTTCAAGTGCAGCTTTCTTCCGCAGTTTCTGGATTCGGTTCACAATCTCACGAGCAACTCCAGCTTCATACAAAGACTCGTCACTGCGCAAGTCCAACACCACCAAGACATCACCATCTCCTTTAGCATCCATATCTTCAGCCTTTGCATTACCAGGAGGCTTGAACTCTCTAGT
>JAYDZE010523107.1:0-15353 GCA_034509125.1 Monilaria moniliformis
TATATATATATAACGTTCTTGACATTGAAAGTAGGTAGCTTTGAGAGTTAATTGTGAATAATCTGGTTGGAATTAATTGGTGCAGTTTCATCGTTGAAGAGTACTGCAGCATTGAATGATGGATATCACTTACAAGCCCTACATTGATCCAGATTTTGAAGTACTTTTAGAAAGAATCCATCCTCCAAGGTTAGTTTGTAGGATTTAATATACATAAGTAGAAATTTTAATATGCTTAATTAGTTTGCTGTAACTTCATCTGATAATGTTTGGGGTTTTCAGGGTTTCTGTTGACAATGACATCTATCCAGATTGCAGTCTTATCATGGTTAGTACATGTTTTAGAATAGACCTCGAGTTCATTAGTATTTCAGATAGTTGTATTTACTTAATAAATATTCTTCTTCATTAATTGTGCTTTGGAAAGATGAAATCAAAGAGTAGCGTATTTCTTAATATTCCTAATTTGCTGCACATTTTTGAGAACTTGATCCTTCTGAAATCTCATATGTGTAGTTAATATGAGGATCACAATCAATGTATGGAACTTAACATTCTTAATCCACACAAATTTTAAGTCGCAGGCCCCTGATTCGTTCATCTAATTTATATTAATTTATGGAGATGTGCTTGAATTTCGTTTTATACTTGTATTGTATTTAAGGATATCCTGTTATTTGTTAATTAATCATGAAAAATGTTTTTGGTGAGTGCAGGTTGATAGTGCTAATAAGCACGGGGTGCTGCTGGAGATGGTCCAAGTTCTTACAGATCTCGACCTCGTCATTTCCAAATCTTACATCTCCTCCGATGGTGGTTGGTTGATGGATGGTGAGCCCAATATTAACATATTCATTTTGTTCACAACTTTCCAAATCCCCATTCCCATGTTATATTTTAGTATATCTTGATCCAATTTTCAATTAAGAAAACGATTTCGCTGACCAGTGTCCATGTCAGCAAGCCAAATTTGGTGTTTTTATATTCATTCTAAGCTGTTTTTATTGCATGGATTCCAGTGTTCCACGTGACGGACCAACAAGGCAACAAACTCACTGATCAGCACCTTATTCATCACATCCAAGAGGTTGGCTTTTTTCCCTTCTGTTATTCATTATTGTTATTTCATTGGATAGACCAAAGCTTTGAATGATATATAATTTTATAGGCCATTTGCACAAGTAGGCTGGCAAACAAGGAGGCCAGGCCTAGAGGCCTGTCGGCAGAACATGTGGCGCTCGAGATGACGGGGCTGGACAGGCCGGGCCTGATGTCAGAGATGTCAGCCGTCCTTGCTGAGATGGGGTGCCACGTCTCTGCTGCCGTGGCATGGACCCACAAGGGCCGGGCGGCATGCATCATCTATGTCGAGGATAGCACTGGCAAAAAGGGGCGGATGACGGACCCCGTTCAGGCAGCCCAAGTGCGGGCCCATCTCGAGAATGTGGTGGAGGCGCACCACCACGAGGGTGAGAAGAGGTGTGTGAGGCTGGCCGCCCCTTCCCCCGGGCGTACCCACACCGAGAGGCGCCTCCACCAGCTGATGGCGGCGGACAAAGACTACGACCAATGCTGCTCGTGCTGTAGCGGCAATAGCGAATGGGACGGCATTAATGTGTATGGCGGCTGCCGGAAAGAGCAGAAGAGGGGGCAGATTGGGACACATGTGAAGATACAGAAGTGCAAGGAAACCGGCTATTCGATTATTACCGTGAGAAGCAGAGATCGGCCTAAGCTGTTGTTCGACACGGTCTGTGCTCTCACTGACTTAAACTATGCAGTTCACCATGCCGCCATTAGCTCTCAAGGCTCTACTGCATTCCAGGTATACTTATCAAAACTTTTGATTTAGAAGCTTCGATTTTGTATAGTTTCGTTTTGTAAATGTCAAGTCTTCGACTTGGTAAAGATGCTGACTCTAATAGATAAGTTTGAAGATGTGTCAAATTCTAATAGTAAAACGAAAAATTATCGCAGGAATATTACGTAACGGACAAGAACGGGACGTTAGAGATCGATAGCGAGAAGCACAGGGTTACCAAATGTTTGGTTGCTGCCACAGAAAGGAGAGTTTCCAATGTATGTTTTACTGAAGCTGATCATTGTTGCTATATAAGTTTGATTGAGTAAACAATTTGAACTCGTTTGATCGTGTACTCCTTCAAATACTGAATCAGATGTACTATTAGTACAATCTATTACCTAATGCCTACTTAAATGATATTTGCAGGGATTGAGACTGAATATTTGCACTAAGAACAGAACGGGACTGCTATCGGACGTTACACGAGTTCTTCGGGAGAACGGACTATCGATTATCGGGGCGGAGATTGGGATTCGTGGCGAAAACGCAGTGGGGACCTTCTATCTGAAAGACGCAACAGGGGAAGATGTGAGTCCGGAGACGGTGGAGATGGTAAGACGAGAAATCGGAGGCCGCACAGTTTTTGAAAACGTATCCCCGGGGACATCTCCGGAGGCTACGCCTTCTAGAACAAGCAGCGGCGGCATCGGTGAGGAAGAGAGGCCGAGGTTCTCGCTGCGAGGCTTGATCTGGTCGCAGCTAGAGTGGCTCTCGGGCAACTTCAAACCCATCAAATCTTGATTATATTTACAACATATATATGTAAATGTTAGACAGCATACTTTTTTATTCACTGTAAAGGAAATATCATGTCAGCAGGTGTAAATAAGATCTCATATGATCATTGCCTCCATCTACTTTTTGTCATGTGCTTTGTGGCCCGCGTTTCTAAGATTTCTAGCATGTATATTGTTACTTTTTCTAGCATGTATATTGTTACTATAACTGTATGCATGGCTGTGTTACTGTGTATATGGTATATAGATGTCAATCAGGTCTAAGTATATTGGATTTGGAGTCAATCTCACTTGGGTTGTGGGTTATTCGGGTGCGGATTAAACAAAAAATTTATCAGATTTAAAATTTCCAACTATATATATTTGAGCTTCAAGCTAGCCCAGTTGCTGATTGAAAGCTAATGATGAAAATTAATATGTATATTTTTTATTCTTGAAGATTCTTTATTTATAAAAAATTAAATATATAAATCATATGAATAATGTAAAATTTAAAATCTAAAACATTTCAAAAACAAGTTCAAGCTCAAATAAATAAAATTAATGATAAATTATACAATAATAATTTGGTTTCATAGAGTCAACGTGTCCAAAAAATGAATCTAAAATCTAAATGCTTGAATAACATTATTTTTTTACAACAATAATTTTTGGAGCTTTAACTTGACTATTCACTTCAAGCTCATCTTCAGACTCTTTCACCTTTCACCATCTATTAAGGAAATTAATTAAAAATATGATATAGTTTGATAACGTAGAGCTTTATAACAAAAATAAAATCTTACCATCAAAGTACTCATGCAGCCAATTACGTGTGCAAATAAAACCTTGCATTTTTTCAGGAATGAGTCTATTTCTATATTTTTTCTAAACGTGTGCTCAAATACTAAAGAAAGATTCTAATGTTACCATTGTTATAGGAATTTTAAAGCATATCACATGCCATCCTAGCATGTTCTCTAAAACATGATGCATGATCTCTTCATTGCTTAATGTGTAAAATAACTCATATTTATAGAATATAAAATATTTAATTGAGGGAATTTTGGAATATATACTTAAATACAAAACGATTAAATACTATTAGTAAAAAATTGAAAAAAATTGACATCAGATAAGAATGACGTTGATAAATCTTGAATTTTTAAATGATTTAACATATAAGAATAGGTTATGATGGATCTTGGCATGTTAAAAAAAAAACTAATTTAAGATTTGTAATATTAAAATAGAATATAAACACATATAGATAAATTTCAAAACATGCTTTAAAATTTAGAATATTCCTTTTAGTTAACTTGAATTTTTCAATATTTTTGTCTGTTATTATATTATATTAGTAAAAATCTAATACATATATACATTAGATATAAATTGGAGTGTTAATTTTATTTTATTTTTGTATTGTTATTCATTTTATGAAAATTATCATTGAAATGTCCAACCAATTGCCAAACAAGTTAGATGAATAGGCAATAGTTGCACCTAGTGACAACTCATCGGGTTTCGGGTCAAGCCTACTCGAAATACAAGCTAATTTGGTACGAACTAATCAGGCTGAAATTTTATCGGGTTAGAAATCTTCAACCTCAACCCTTTAGATTTAGCGGGCTATATAGGCCAGCCCTCAGATTTCGGTCTGAACTGATATCCCTATATGGTATGGATGCTACTGATCAATCTTTCCCAAAATTTAAAGTTGAAAGTTGAATTAAATTATCGAAATTAAATTGGCCGGCAAGTATTTCGATTAATTTATTTATTTTTAATTATGGTTTTACAATGTCGGTTTAGTATTTTCAGTTTCAATCTTTTTCCAATTGAATCGAACTGAAAAATGAAATTTATATATTTATTTATATTTTCTAAATTTTGTTAATTTTTGAATTTAACTTTAAACAAGTAAAATATTAAAATGATTTTAAAATAATAAGATGTTAAAGTTAAACTAAATATTGTTAAACGAGATTTATTTCATAGTAAGGTCCATAAATAGTTACAGTTCCAATTCTGTATTGGATACAAATTTTTATTTAAATTACAGCTGATGCGGTAGTTATATGACAGAAGTACACTGCTAGTGAAGCTCTAGTCAATTTTGTGTCATGTCTATAAGTTATGTATCAAATTTTTGGATGTATAATTGTTTGATGTGAATCCCTTTATTCTTTTAAAGTAAGCAAAAATTACAAGCACGAATTGAACTTCAAAAGCTATATCTACTGCGCTTTTTTTACAACGAGAAAAGTTCAGTCTTTAGTTCCACCGCAAAAGTCACACGGAACAAACATGATCTATAATTAAGATGTTGGTGGGAATTGATCTACATACTTTTTAATCACAAGCTTCTTGAAGAGGAAGAAGGAGAATATGACAGAAGAAGAAGAAGGAAAATAAGATTTTCTATGTACGCGACGCGATAAACCATAATCTATTTTATAAGATTATAGGTTAAAGCACAAAATCAAAACATAGGTCACCAGAAAGTAGGCTTCAGACTTGAAGGAACGTTTATCCAAAGTCGTGAGAGATTAGCATCAGAGTTTAAGGGTGCAGTCGACGAGGTTGAAAGCCAAATGTCAGATGTGAAGAGTGCGAATCACAGATAGACAAAGATGTCATTGGCAGCAACCTTACCACGCGGCTCTCTCCCATTCACTTCCAACATATGCTCAAGACTGATGCCACCAACATGCATGATTGGCATAAACACTAAAAAAAAGACCTACTAAGTTACCTTCAATCATGTATATACGTTGGGAATAAATAAATATTTCCTTAGTCCACCAAATATTATCTTGCTTTTGATGCCAATTTTATTAAATTCTTTGAGTATATTGTAAGTGGAATAATGGTCTCACTTTTATTATAATTTTAAATTGATTAAATGATTGGATATATTGTGAGTGGATTATAAATCTCATTTCTTTTTGTAATAATTATAATTGTGGTGGGTCCAATAATAACGAAATTGGTAAATTAATGAGAGATAGTATTGAGGGTTATACAACTTATACTGAAGTGGGTTGTTAAGGGACATAATTATTTAAAATAGAATGAGATAATAGTTTGTGGGCATAAAATGATAAAATGAGACACTATTTTACGAACGAAGATAATATCTTTTCTTAGTGCCGATTGAACGCTCCCATTTCCTAGGAGCAATCTACTCCATGTTTTATTCTTTGACTTTTCCTCAGTTGGAATTTATGCTCAGGAACATTACTATATAAGTTCAAATTATGATACGAATAAGGGTTACGTTTCTAAAAGAGTACTTAGTTGGACTAAACATATGCAAAACTATTCTAGACTTGAACTATATATATTTGATTAGTATTGGCTTTATAATGACAAACATATTTGATTTGTATATAGTTAAAGTAATAATTAAAGTATAGCCAGATTTTATTCAACTTAAGTATTCGTTTAATATTTGCACTACAGTATATTATGAAAACAAATACATGTCATAACCCAAACTATAACCACTTGCACATAGTGATTCATACTATCATATTATACATCAGTAACCCAAACTATTACTCTAGTCTGACATCAAAGTGCAAAATTATATAAAAATTGGAATCATTAATTATATAATCATTAATATGCAATTATATTGTTATAATTAATTTGTTGCCATGAATTTTGTTATTGTAGGATCTGCTATTAATTGAGTGGCTGAAAATTGATGTGGGCGATTCCGTGTCCCCTCTTTTATGGGCTCAGCCTGGAAGGAAAAGAGATGGATCTTATGGCTGCAATAAGGCGCTCTCCTCCTAAACCCGTATAAATTAGATAAGCCGCTTTGATGTCTGGTAGGGATGAGAGAGCCCATCAGAGTTGACAAAGGTTACCTCGGATACTCGGCAAAGTATGCACATAAAGCTGTTAGACTTGAAGGAAGACGCATTTGAGAAAATGTGAAGATTGCCCTATTCCGAGCGGAGACGAGCTCAACCTGAAGACCTTCAGGTCCGCTCAGTGGGCCAAACCCAAGCATGCTAACTGCTAGGCAGAAAGGACGCTCCCTAACTCAGCCCTAAACCCTAAACCCTAAACCCTAAACACTCGGGTGACACGTCATTTTTCAGGTGGCACAAGTTATTTTTGGAAAACAAACGATTTTTTTTTTTGTTCGGTATTCTTTTTATAATTATACATTGGGTCATATTTGAACAATAACTAATATTTACCTATTTTTTGGAGCATTGAGATCAAATTTCATTAAGGAACAAAGTTTATGTCAAAAGAAACAATTCGCAAGGTTGAATTTCTACGTCAAAACAAAGAGTTACAAAATGTTCCCGAGGATCGTATCAATTGGTGTAATGATCTCTAGTTTATAAACAGTTGTAGCATAAGGACCAAAATTTTAGAGAAAAACCTGATTCAAAAATAAATAAAAAATATAGAAATATATAGAAACCCAAATAAAAATGCAATTTTCCAAACAGGAACTCTGTCTTTCAATTTACTCCTCATTCTTGAGATTTTATAATGACTGAAAAAATTCTCAATTTATTTAAGATTATTGGGTAAAATTTGTCTATATGTGATAGTCTACAAATTATAGTACGGAAACAATTCATGTTTAAAGAATCAAATACAATAGCACCCATCTAAATCCTTCTGGTGGAATTCAAATGTAGAGAAACTTAATCGTACAAATGAGAAGCTTAGTTACGGAACGAACACACATGGATACATGGGAAAAGGCTACACTTATTTTTCTAAATGACAAGCTACATTTTTTTTTGAGTGTTTACACGAGGAATATAAACTACATCAATTTTTTTTAAATGGTATTTTTGTGATAATAATTTAGTGATAATTCAAATTCTGTGTCTTTTGCGGGAAAAAGGAAAAGTATAAAAGGATTGACACCAATGTTTTAAAAACCGATCCATGCTAAAAAAACCGCTTACATATTGAACCACTATAAATAGGAAAAATCGAAAAACGGAGATCGATTGAACCAGTTTTTAATATATTTTAAATCAACATCAATATCTCTGTCATTTTCTGATTTTTCAATATCTGCCCTCTTTCCAAAACTAAACCCTAACTTTGAGAGTCACACAACCCGCCAGCCACCCTCTCCCCACCAGTGACGCCACCCTCCTCCAGCGCCTCGGCCGGTCGCCGCCCGCTGCCCTCCTCCAACAAGCCTGCTCAAGTTGCCGTCGAGAATTTCTGTAAGAGCTTCCTTTTTTTGGGTAAAACCCTGCAAATAGTCTTTTAATTTTTATATGTGTTATGATCACAAAATTAGAAGAAGTGTAGCTCTATTCAAGTTAAGTTACTCGTTTTTGGGAAAAATAGAAAATCAGAAAACAACTATCTTAGTATATTTGTGGGAAAAAATGTAGCTGATTGATCAACACACTACATCAAAATCGAAAATTCAATAATTAACATACATATTTAACACACAGGGTTTAGTTATTGAGGTTTCGAGGTCTGTGCGCGCAGGGCGGTTGATAGTCACCAGCGATTATTCCGGATTTCTTTCCACTTGATTAGCTTCAAAGGCCGCTATCACTCTCCTTAAAACACCTTGCACAAATATCTAGGCAAAACCCAGAAACGAATTGAATGAAGCTTTTATTTTTGGCATTATAAATTATTGAGAAAGTGATGAAAAGCTAGCCAGCTAGCAGCAGAGCCTATATGGCGTGGCGTAATGCATTCCGTAGCACGTAACTTCTCATTTGTTTTGGGAATTCTTTGAGAATTTGAGCTGAAAATTGGATGTTGAGTTGAAAAAGTAAATTAAGGTGTGTATTTGAAAACAAAAAGTCACATTTTCACTCCAACAAAAACCATGTGATGAGCTAAATCTATCATACGGCTATATAGCAACACTATTTTTTTTTTCCTTTAGATGCCATCAGTACAGTATAAGATAGATTAACAAATGGAAGCTTTAAGAGTTTGTTTTATAATGTATTTTTTTATAATTCACTAATTTTTATTACTTTTTGGATAATATTTAATTATATATATATAAATGTTTGCTACAGTATTTCGGCCCGACCAGTGGTCCGATCAATCAGATCTGTTGAATCATGAACCGGTAGCTTCGCCGATTCGCTTACCACTTCGGTTTATAAAACATTGATGAAAACAAATTTTGTCAACCCCATCGTTAACTTACATATAACTGGGCGGCGGATGGAGGAGAATTATTTTGGGTTTGAAAGTGAAAAGCTTAAACTTTAGGGGTCTTATAGCAAATTAGGCAATAATGAATAAGAGCAGTTGCAATGGCGGTTCGCTCCTTGTTGCCATTCGCTGCCCACCTTTGCAGAGTGACGAGCTGACAACTTGAGTCTCATCCGAGGCTCATCGGCCGCACTTGGCCCTCACGCGCGGGTGCACGCACTTGCGGCTCGTGCCCAATCAGAGCGCGAGTGCGTGACACGCGATGCCTCACGATTTTTTTGTTGTTTTTGGCCTATATATATATATATATATATGTTTAAAAAAATCATTTAAAACTAAATAAAATAAATTTTTCTTTTTTAAAATAGCCGTTTGAATCCAACGACTCTTTCCTCCTTTTTTATATTTATTTTAATTATTTTCTCTTTTATAGATAATCCAACACTCATACCTTATTTTTCACACCATCTACTTTATTTCTCCAAACACTACCAACACTCTCATCTACTTCATCTTTCTCAACATTTCATTTTTATTTTAAATTCCACCGTGTCCAACTCTCCCAAGTCCCAACAATCTCATCTACCAATCTGAGATTCAACAACTTTTATCACAAGGGATCGATCCAAACCTATTCAGATACAATCCAATCACTTTAGAATGGCTTCTCAAGCGACACATTCTGAGTCTCCTTGTCTCGGCTCGTCGTCGCCATATCTCGACGCCATCAACATCTCCAATGAAGTGAAGAGGTCCAAGGCCGATGTCCGAGTTGCGTACTCTGTAGACGAAACCATGAGCGTCTTCGAAGTGTATGTCGATGTTAGTTAAGATGCAATCTCCGGGAATCAACAAAAATGATCGTCATATTGGGAGAAGGTTGCCAAGAAGTACAATGGAATACGCCCTCAAGGCGCCCTTGAACGCACATCTCGTATAGTTCGAGGGCAATACAATATAGTCAACCCCAGACTCTCCAATTTCTGCGTCATCTACAACGCAATAGAAAGTGAAAGAATGAGCGTCTCTAATGAGGCGAATATTTTGAAAGATGCACTATCCACTTACACAAATGCGATCAGAAGTCTTTCAAGTACGTAAAGACTTGGGAGAGGTTCACCACTTCGAAAAGTGGGCGGGCAGTGGACGGTCGGACTGGAGAGAACGAAAAACACCTCTACCTACCAATTCAGCACAAACGGGGAGGTCGACCTCGACCCCGATCCGAGCGAGAAACCAAGTAGGAGCTATCCTATTGGACAAAATGCGGCAAAGCGCAAGGCGAAGAGGAATGTAACATCCTCAAGCAGTGCAATAACGGAGGAGATCAGTCAAATGAGGCGGACACTAGAAAGAACAAAGAAAGTCGCATTGTATAAGTTGTTTTATGAAGACAACATGCAAGACACATCCCAAAGGATTGAGAAATAAGTGGAGTACCACCGCCTTCTTCTCAATAGTTTAATGAAGCAGTTGAGTATGATTCAAGTTTGTTGTAGTTTTTGATTATGTAATTTTCAGCATTCAATAATATAATTTTAAAATTTAAATTGTGTAATTTTACGGTTTTCAATTATGTAATTTTAGGATTTTAATTATGTAATTTTTTTTATTTTAATAAAATTCATATTTCAATTACATAATTTTATCTATATATATATATATGTAATAGCAAATTATATATAAAAAAAAGATTTAAAAGTCATAAAAAAGAATAAAATTAATGCTCTCTATTATGGTGGGATGTTAAAATTTTATCAAAAAGTTACTATTAATGTGGATGCCTTAATGTTTTCCGCTGAAAATCACACACCAACCTCTTCAGTGGAATCCACCATATATAAATCCCCCAATCCCCAATCGTACGGAATACATATCGCCGGCGACCCGGCCCGAATATCACAACCTAATTAGCTCTCCTCGATTCACATAATGTCATGGCTGGCCCGATCCATCGCAAACTCTCTCAACTTCGACGACGACGGTGACGATGCTACGAAGCCCGAATCTAAGCTGCCCGACCACTCTGAATCCGAAGATGACGAGGTTTCGTCGCCGACGACGCCGTCTCGCGGGGTCAAAGAGGATCTCTCGGAGCTCAGTAAAACTCTAACCCGCCAGTTTTGGGGCGTCGCTTCATTCCTAGCCCCTCCTCCGCAAGCTGAAGAGAAGCCCGACGCTGATTTGCCAGATTCGGAGCAGGATCCGATGTTGAGGATCCGAGATGATTTCGCGGAGATCGGGGGCAAGTTCAAGAGCGGAATTTCGCGGCTGTCTAACAATATCAATGTTTCTGAAATCACTAAATTGGCTTCGAATTTCCTGCAATTGGAATCAGATGTTGAGAGAGAGAAGCAGGATGGCATCGGTTCCTTGGGGAATGTAGCTGCTATTGGTGTTACTGAGGAAGTGGTGGCTTTCGCGCGTGACGTCGCTATGCATCCGGAGACTTGGTTGGATTTCCCATTACCTCCAGATGATGAAGATGATGTCGGTACGTTGAAGATTGCCATTGCCTTTTTTCTCGTAATGCACATTCTATAGGTTAATAGGTTTATTAATGCTACAGCTGATGAAGCTTCCCAGGTATGTGGAAATCTATGATAGATGCAGTTGCTGTTTACTACACAAAGACTCGTTTTTTGTCCTCTTCTGGTTTCATGAGTGGAATTTCGGTTGCTCATAGTACAAGGCTATCAGTGTTTATCTTTGATTGAGAGTTGTTGGTACTTTATCATAGCTGATTGCTGGTCACTAAATAGCATTATTATGTATACCTTAATTAAAGAGTGATTGGGGAATTTCTGTGCAGGTTGGCTTAGAAATCCAAAAATTTCTCAGTAAATAAGTTGGAAAGGGCGTAACTACTTACTTGGATACTCTATGAAATTTTTGACTATGATGCATTGCATTGACAACAATTTATCAAACTTCAAAGCCAATTTATGTATGATTTGGGCTGTTTATGAAAAAAACATTAAAGGATCTCAACTGGTATTAGTAAGTTGAGCTTTGGCTAGCTCAAGATCAAATAGTTCTGGCCTTGGTAAGCTCAAACTTGACAGTTAGTTCTGTTCAATGGGATACTATTCTGAATTTTGTATTATAACAATGAGATGTTATAGAGATGTGAAAATAATTGCTAAAATATTTTCCCTTATAGTCCCACTAATTAATGTCCTTCATCATCTTAGTGAACTAGTTTAAATCCCCTTCCTAGATCTTATAACTAGATTCTACCCATTTGGTTAAATGAAAATACATCACTATGTATATATAAAATACAATCTTATCGATAATCAAGACTAGCCAATCTTGGAAAGGTTAAAGTTAGCCAAATAACATTGCTCACATTTAATCAGACTTTGCTTAGAACTAGCTGAACAATCAAGCTCTGGTTATACTTGGCTTAATTGGCAGTCTTCACTGGACCACGCAGAGCCATTTTCTTATTGTGAATAGTTTCATCCAATTCAACCGATACCTGTCTATGTCACGGAAAGATTATTATAGATTTCTCTAGCAAGATAGTCACTTGGCATATTAGAATTTGTGAAGAATCTCCTAAACTATGAAGTCCTAGTTTTGTTAATTGTTATATTTTGCCATGCAATTGCAATAATAATACAATATTTGGGCCTGAACTGTGAAATCCTTCTGTTTTGTAATATAGTGATTGATAGCATGCAATTTCAATGATATTTGGGTAGTTAGATTTGCATGTGAGATTTATTTGATTGGTTATTTTTCTTTTATCTGCCAGATTTTGATTTGTCAGATGCCCAACAAGAACATGCTTTGGCAGTTGAACGACTTGCTCCAAGATTAGCTGCACTAAGGATTGAGTTCTGCCCTGGATACATGACTGAAAGCTGCTTTTGGAAGATATACTTTGTACTTGTTCACCCTAGACTGGATAAGAAGGATGCTGAACTTCTGTCAACACCACAGGTTCTTTTTTATTATTACTGTGATCTTCTCTGACTCTTCATTCTTGTTCTTTGTACTTTTAAACATGTCACATCTTGAAATTGAAGAGCAATTAATCTATTTTCTATGCATACATGATAACTTTAGTTAAAATGAAACTGGATGGATAGTTTTGTAAGAGGGAATCAGAGAAGGTATTTGTTGATATGTACTTTGAAGTTAATGTGCTTCTATTACTACTAAAGTTATTGCATTATACAGCCGTCAAAGTGCAGGCAAAATCCATCCAAACAAATCAGGGGTGCACAGGGAAATACTTTAATGCATTTGTGTGTTATCCATGATAATTAGACACACGCTTATCTTGCAGACTTTTATCACTTCTAATTTAGGTTTTTTGAGCTGTATAGTTGACTTGTTTAGTCATGTCCAAAAGATTCCATCTTAGATGGTTGTTTCAGTTCATTCAATTCACTGCTACTTTTTCTCCTTGTTTTTTGTTTAAAATCCAGTTTAGTCTGTTTATGCATGCTGCGAAAGAATACTTGGTGGGGCGGGGTGGAGCTATATTAGGGCTTGCACAGCATCCGATAATGATAAATAGTGAGTAAAGGTCAAATTTCATCAGAACCTAAGTTGCCTTGTTCCCTGGTTAATTTTGGAGATCTTACAACCAAATTTCACTAAGAAGGTAGCAAATAGTTTTTCAAACAGCATAAAAACTAAAATTAATGACAAAAAGCTTACTAGATGGATCATCTCTGTTCTTCGTACACATGGCTGCCATTGGGCTAAAATGTGCATTACTAATGTTTGTTAACCCAATTAACATTTTCAGTGATATTGTTCCCCTCCTAATTCAACCTGATTTGGTAGTTTACTCATTTGTATTGCTTGGCAGCTTCAGTTCTCTTTCCCCACATCCAGCTTCTGCTAGTTTCTAACTCTTTGTTTTCAACTTCTTGTGATTAAGTTATTGTCAGCCTCTTCTTGATTAGTTATGTACTTATGTTTGGTAGTGAAAATTCAAGGTAGATATTTTTAATAATAATAATAATAATTACTATTATAATTTTTGACTAATCTGCAGATGTCTAAGTTCCTGCAAGGCAGGTTTGAATTTAAAAAAACTTGGACGTGTGTGTCTCTGTATGATAGAAGTCCATTGATTGACCTATGTCTCAATTTCTCAATAACCTTGTGTTCTTAATGCGCTTGTTTTTCACTGTAACACAGACACCACTTCTGCACTTGCACTTTTTTATGCTTTTATACTCTAGATGAAATTAGGTATCTCCAGGGGAATTAGTCAACCTCATTTATATTGTATTAGATAAATGATTGATCTACTGGTTTTCTGTTTTCCATCACTGAATTAGCTGGACTTGTGTAGTGTATAATTATGTTTAGATAGACACATAGAGTTGAACTAAAACAGTTTTTTAAAATTATTGGAATATCTAGGACCTTGTTACCAAATGCATTACCATGCTGTACTTCTTAATTCACTGTCTAATAAATGCTGCAATGCTTTTTTTTTTTTTTTTTGCAACTAAGTTTCAAATATATACAACTCCGTTACTACCGCCATGCAGATTCTGGAAGCCAGGGCCCTCTTGGCACATGAATTGAAGAAGCAAAATACAACTAATACTGATAACTTACCTGGAAAAAATTATTTGAAGCCAGAGGAAACTGCTACTTCTCACCATGAAGAGCCCCTTTTGGCGCCATCCCCTGAAACTGGATCTGAAAAGGCGTCTCTAGTAAATACTGGGACTTCAACAGCTCCAGATACTAAAACAGTTACTTTCTCAGCTGACAGGAATCAAATCCAAATTGTTGACAAGTCTGTCACTGAAGAAAAGCAGGGCAACCAAGGTAAAGATCAGCACTCGGGATCTAGCTCTTTGGATGTTTCTGGAGACAAGGATGAAGATGATGCAGATGACTGGTTAAAGGAAGAAACAGAAACTGGTGATGCTGTTGGAAAGACTGTTCCCATTGAGAATGATGACGATGTATCATTTAGTGATCTTGAAGACGATGATGCAGACATCCCTACAAGTTGCAGAAAGTCAAATTGCAGTTCTGATAAAGATTCACGAGATTGGGTTCAGTTGGGAAAGAGCTCGTCCAAGGATGTTGATGTTAAGCACAACAACAAGGACAAGGAATCGAATGACTGGCTAGATGTTGACGACATTGTTGTCTCTTGATTGATCATGTAATCCTGTATTATTGTGCTGTGAATAGATTCATTGTCAAGTGTTCGTGCATTAAGGTTTTATAACGATAATGCTTTGTACATAAGGCTTCTAAATAAAGCTTGGCTTCTTCACCAAATTATTTCTCTTTGCCGAAAAATGCTTTATAGTTTTGTACTTCGCCGTTATGTTTTGCATTCAAAGCTTTTGGTGTTCAGATTGAGAGGAAAGTAAGGTGCAGTTGATTTTGTCATTCTTTTCTTAAACTGTACTTGATGAAAAAAGGTCTCGTAATGCAAAAGATTTTTGGATGATCATCAGAAAGGTTACGATCAATGTTTTAAAAACCGGATCGGTGAGCGAACTGGCGAAGCTATCGGTTCACGGTTCAAGTGGTCAGATCGGTCAGACCACTGGTTGAATCGAAATACTGTAGCAAATATA
>JAYDZE010523218.1:0-15346 GCA_034509125.1 Monilaria moniliformis
ATTACATAAATATTGAAACATGATATTTTATATACTACCAACCTTATGGTATTAATTTAGAAAAATTATTTTATAATATTCAGATTTTCCATATTTTTGAATTTCGGATTTTCGGATTTTCAGATTTTTGTTGGGTTTTTTGGATTTTTTATACAATTTCGGATTTTCGGTTCGGACCGGATTTTGAAGTTTGGATTTCGGATAATTCGGTTCGGTTCGGATTTAATTTTTGGAAAATTTTGGATTTTCGGATCGGTTCGGATTAGGCAAAAATCTGAACCGTAATCCGAATGTTCATCCCTAGTGACAATAGTTTAGAGTAGCTTAGCGGCTGCATCCTTGGAGAGTCACTAGAGATTTGTTAAAAATTAAAAGTGTGGCATGCTATGTGGAAAGTTTCTGTTAGCCACTCCCGCTGTGAAAATTTGAGTAATATAAATGCTTGTTATTATATTTTAATGAAAGAAAAAGGAAAAAAAAAAGTTATATGAGTGTTCGTGATACCGAACATTACATCACTTATTCAATGGGTTTACCTATCGAGTAAAGGGTGTTACAGGTCCCATAGTAAATTTTCCCTTAAAATTTTAAAACTTGCATTAGAGGTTGAGCTTACACTTTCTCTTACACTATTCATTTATTATTATTTTTAATTATTTCATAATTCATATAATTTTCAATGTCGTAATTTAAATACGCATTTCGTTAAAATAAATAAAATAATATAATTACAATTCTAAAATTATATTACTGAAATCCGAAAAACTACATGATTTAAATTCTAAGATCTCATTTTGGAGCCAATGCAAATTTAAAAAGTGAAAAGTAAATCAATTATATAAATTCAAAAAGAAATAAATCGTACAAAACAAAAAAAACGAAAAAAGGAACAAAAAAAAGAAAAAAAAAATAAATAGAAAAAGACGAAAAAATGAAAGAAAATGAAAAAAAAACAAATACGAAAAAAATAAACAAAAAAAATGAATCTTTCTTATTTGGGGCTAGTGGGTGTTGAATCCTAGGTGAAAAGGATTGGTGCTACCTCTTGTATCAATAGGCCAAAGTTTCTTTTATGAATTAAATCAATATCTAATGTATACAAAACAATTAATTAAAAAAGTAAAATGAAAAGGAAAATACGCTTACCTTGTCAGCGGCCCGCAAGCCCGAATTGTGGATAGAGCCAACGGCTAACTGCTCTACACCGACGATAAGCGAACGTGAATCACGGGCAGCTCACTTTGCGAGCCATCGTTGCCACTCCCCTTATAATGGGCCGACACTTTTTTATAAGAGATGGATCACTATACTTCATTTTATGGGCTTTTGTCTTTATCTAGAATTTTCTGATATCCTTGCCTTTGGTTTTCCCTGCAATGTACATATTCTAATTTAATAAAGAAAGTAAGACAATGTCAATGCATTATTCTTATAATTAAACAGGTGAATTAACATGAATATTTGGAAATAATTTCTACTGTCTTTTTTTTAATTTCTTTTTTTAAATTAAATTAACAATTTATTTCTGGAAAAAATCCACAGTTATGTTTGTTGAGCTTTATAGAGTTCAATGTTGGAAATGGCTAAACTTTAAATCTTAATTTTTATCCATCCTTGATACGAGAAGAAGCAGAAGATGACCGGAGAATGAAGAAGATCAACAGCGAAGAATGGCGGGGAATAAGAGATTGCAACTGAAGTGGTCTAGAAAGATTGGTGGAGCTGGCATAACGATCGAAGGAACAACTAGTTAGGAATGTAGTTAAGCATAGAGGCAATTATTCTGTTAAATAAATGTTGAAATGTAAAGTGTAATATTCCACTATAAAAGTGTGTGTACATATAGACGATTCTCAGTAAATGAAATACAAATTCCTTCTACTCTAAATCCAGTCTTTCTTAGCTCGATTGAATTCTCGATCACCGTTCTTCTTATCCAGTGAACTTGAATCCCGTAGATCATACCAAGTGATATACAGAGCTTCCTTCATGGCACCTGCAATGGTGTCTCAAACACAAACATATGACATACTAAGGTTGGAGGAATTATTGAAGGATACCTTACGCACTACCGTTAATGAGTTGTTGGCACAAATCAACAATTCAGATCGCCTTCGTGCTCAATCAATGAAGAAATTAAAAGATGATTTCGAGGTGCTCAATCTGCAGAACAACGAATTGATGACTAAACTGCAAAGCGAACATGAAGGAAATTCAAATGTAACGCAAGGATCGCACACACAATACTTTACAACAAAGCAATTAAATGTTGGTTTTCCTACCTTCTTGAGTGAAGATCTGAATGGGTGATTATACCATTGTCAACATATCTTTTCGATCGACCAAACACTAAGGGAGGCGAGGGTGAAATTGGTTGTAATCCATTTCAAAGGCAGAGTTACATTGGTATCAAAATTACATGAAGTTCAAGGGAGGTTCGATGGAGGTGTCATGGTAAGAATATGTGATGACTTTGAAGGATAGGTTGGGGATAAAATCTTTGGCGATCCAATGATGGATTGAGCCTGAAACAAACAGTTAATGTCTCTGATTACCACGATCAATTTGAATCTTCGATCGGTAGACTCACAATTAATGAATCGTATGTTGTGAGTTTTTTTATAAATGGCTTAAAACTTTACATTCACAAGGTAGTGAAAATGTTTATGCCTAAGACTCTAGCTCATGCCTTAGTTTTAGCTAAGCTCCAAGAAACATCTTCGGGAGCATGGTAATCTAGTTCAGCTAATATGAGGAAACCTTCTCAAATACTAAACATTTGTTTCCAATTCCTAATCCTACTGTGCAAAATAGGAGGATATTAACTAGTGCTGAATTCAATTAATGAAAAGTGTGAAAAAGGCCACATATGCACCAAGAAGTAGTTATTTCTAATAGAATTACAAGAGGAGAAAATGAGTGAGGAAGTAGGTGAATGCAATGATGAAGAGACCCCACATATTTCCATGCATTCTATCAATGGAACTTCTAGTAAGGGATATAAAACTATGAGAGTTACAGGAAGGTATAGGAAAAAAGATCTAGATATCTTGATCGATTCAGGCAGCACTCACAACTTTTTGGATAAAAATCTTGCCAACAAATTAGGATTAAGGCTGACTACTATGAAGTCTTTGAGAGTTGATGTTGCAGATGGTAACAGTTTGTTGTGTGACTCAGTGTGTAGAGGCATACAGTGGACTCATCAAGGTACAGTGTTCAGTACTGATGTGTTGCTATTGCCACTTGGAAATTGTGATATGGTTTTGGGAATGCAGTGGCTCGAAACTCTAGGAGTTATAATGTGAGATTTTAAGAATCTCATAATGGAGTTCACACTACAAGAGAAAAGACATGTTCTAAGAGGAAGCAATACTGGAGGAAAACTCTAAATGGTTTCTAGAAAAGGCTTGCAAAAGATGTTGCCTCAATGCCAAGAGATCCAACTATGCTGCCTAAAAGTCCAGGAGGATTCTTTTATGAATTTGTTTGCACTTGAAACAACAGAAAAAACGGATACATTGCCTATGGAAGTACAACAACTTTTAGAGAAACAGGAGGTGATATTCAAAGAGCTCACTGAATTGCCACCCCTAAGAAGCTAAAATCACAAAATTGTGCTCAAAGAATGTACTCCACCAGTAACAGGCAGACCCTACAGACACAATGCATTGCAGAAGGATGTGATTGGAAAAATGGTAACTGAGCTGTTAAACAATGACTTTATACAGCCAAGAAGTAGCCATTTTTCTTCCCCCATGGTTATGGTAAAGAAAAATGATGGATCATGGCGAATTTGGATTGACTACAGAGCTCCAAATAAGCACACAATTAAAGATAAACACTCAATCCCACTTACTGAGGAGCTATTAGAAGAATTGCATGGTGTTGTGATATTTTCCAAAATTGATCTGAGGGCAGGTTACCACCAGATCAGGATGCACTCTTAAAATATCTTTAAAACCACATTCAAGACTCACAATGGGCATTATGAGTTTGTGGTGATGTCATTCGGCTTAACCAATGCACCAACAAATTTTCAAAGTCTTATGAATGACATTTTCAGACCTTATTTGAAGAATTTTTTTTTCTAGTTTTCTTTAATGACATCCTCATATACAGTCACTGTTTGGAAGAACATCTACAACATTTGGAGTTGGTCATTGATAAGTTGAAATCACACACACTGTTTGCAAAAAAGAGCAAGCGTGTTTTTGCTTTGAAGAAGATAGAGTATCTTGGTTATGTGATCAGTGGGAAATGAGTGCAAACTGACCCAAAAGTAACTGGATGCAATACAAAGATGGCCACTCTCTAGATATTACTCAGTTGTGGGGATTTCTTGGCCTCTTTTCCAGAAAATTTATTAAAGAGTATGACCAACTAAGCAAGCCATTAACTGAACTTCTAAATAAGAATGGATTTCACCGGAATGCAAATGCAGAAGTGGCATTCCAGGAGCTCAAACGAGCTATGATCTATCCTTCTGTTTTGGCTCTACTAGACTTCAGTCAGTCTTTTGTGGTAGAAACAGATGCATCTAGTTATGGTATTGGAGTTGTACTAATGTAAGTCCTTGTCACCAAAACTCAAGCAACTTTCAGTATATAATAAATAATTACTTGCAATTGTGTTTGTTGTAACACATTGGAACCACTATTTGGAGAGAGGGGAAGACACTTCACTTTAAAGATTGATCATAAGAAATTAGCTCATTTGATGCAAAAGAAACTGGCAACTCTAGGACATCTTTCATGGTTATCAAAATTGATGGCTTTTGATTTTGATATCACTTACAAGAAGGGCAAAGATAATGTGGTCATTGATGCTCTTTCTTGAGTTACTTCCTCTGTATCCACAGATTTATTTCACCTCATTCAAGCTAGTTGGCAACAAGATCCAGAATTGAAGAAAATCATTGAGCTACTACAACAAGGGCAGACTACTGATGATAAATATGCATGGCAAGAAGAGCAGTCAAGAAGGAAGGGCAGATTAGTGGTAGGCAATGATATTGCTCTACAACAATATATCTAATATTAATTTTTTCTACAGTTTTTCCACTGGAGGCCAGTCAGGGATGTTGGCTACACAGAAAAGGCTGGATCTCTTTTCTTTTGAAGGGGATGGCAAGGCAAGTAAGGGAATATGTGAGGAACTGTGATATTTGTCAGAGGAATAAGTATGACAACAATGCCTATATGGGATTACTTCAACCTTTACCAATTCCCAAAAGAAGCTTGGTCTTAGGTCAATCTTGATTTATAGAAGGACTACCCTCTTCTTTTGGAAAATCTATAATTCTTGTGGTGGTGGATAAACTGAGGAAATATGCTCATTTTATGGCTCTTGCACATCCTTACACTGCCATGACTGTGGTACAAATTTTTATGGATAATGTTTTCAAACTACATGGACTGCTTACAATATTGATAAGTGATAGAGATGTAGTCTTTCTCAATAATTTCTGGAAGGATCTTTTCAAGCTCCAAGGGGTTCAACTAAATTTGTCTACAGACTATCATCCTCAATCAGATGGGCAATGAAGTGGTGAATAGGTGCTTAGAGACCTACTTGAGATGTATGTGTAGTGACCAGCCAGAATTGTGGAGCAAATGGATTGATCTAGCAGAATTTTGGTATAACACCTCACATCATTCAGCCATAGACACAACGCCATTTGAGGCTTTATATCGCTACGCACCACCAATACATATACCATATTTTAAAGGAGATTCAACAGTTCACTCGGGGGAAGACAGCCTATTAGCCAGAGAGGAGATGCTGAAAGTGCTGAAACATCATTTGAAACGAGCACAAGATCGCATGAAACGACAACATGATAGACACCATTCAGATCACAGTTTTCAAATCGACGAATGGGTTTATCTCAAGCTGCAACCTTATCGGAAACAGTCCTTAAAATAACATCACCTCCAAAAGGTCAGTCCTCGTTGTTATGAACCTTTTAAGGTCATTGATAAAATTGGATCAGTAGCCTATCGATTACAACTACCCCTTTCTTCAAAAATACATCCAGTATTTTATGTTTCACAACTCGAAAAGAAGGTTGACCCAGCTGAACAAATCGTTGGCACCTTACCCCTTACCAGTCCCGCAGCCACACCAGAGCCTTTCAAGATTCTGGATCGCAGAATGGTTAAAAGAGGCAATCATTGTAGCCACGCAAGTTTTGTTCAGTGGACAAATTCTTTTGAAGAAGATGCCACGTGGGAATATCTTTATGATCTTTGGAAGAAATTTTCAAATTTCGAACGTTGAGGACAAGGTTCTTTCGGAGGGGGGAAATTTGATAAGAGAAGAAGAGGAAGATGATCGGAGAACGAAAAAGATCAACAGCGAAGAACGGCGAGGCATAAGAAATTGCAGTTGAAGCAGCTGATGTGGTCTAGACGGATCGGTGGAGCTGACATAACGATCGAAGGAGCAGTTAGTTAGGAAAGTAGTTAAGCATCGAGGCAGTTATTCTATTAAATAAATGCTGACGTGTAAAGTGTAATATTCCACTATAAAAGGGCAAATAAAAGGGTGTGTGCATACAAACGATTCTCAATGAATGAAATACAAACTTATCTACTTTAAATCCAGTCTTTCTTAGCTTAGTGGAATTCTCGATTGCCGTTCTTCTTCTCCGATAAACCTGAATCCCGTAGATACCATTCCTCCAACATATATCGTTCATTATGAATTTACTACTTACTATTGCCCATAACCTCATGTCCTACCACAGCCTAGATATGTCACTGTTCACAATCGACGGAAAACTTGGAGCACGGTGGCCGAGTACGAGTGGCTGAATGATCATGAGACTAGTGGAGTTAGTAATGGTTGTTGGGAGATTGAAGCAGCCAACAATAAACGCCCATCTGCAGGGAGATAATCTGCAAGCAGTGAAGAAGGCGAAACCCAAGGCTGCATCAGAATCCAAAGATCCACCAAGTGTTGCAGCTAAAGTTTGACTGTTTATGAGCAGAAATATTCTCTCTTCTGTTGAATTCTGTTAAACGGCTCTTTCTCCTGCTGTATATTAGGTTCCTTGGGGAAACTTAAGCTAGCAAAATCACGTGAAAGCAATAAATAATTTACAATCAACTATCCAATATATGATTAATAATTTATTTGTTATAACTCAGTATACTTTCATAATACACCTTAATATTCACATTTCAAAGAATGAAACATACTTTTAATTAGATATAATTACAACAAATTGAAGTAATATATAACCAAGATAGAATTAATTTAATCAAACAACAGTAGTAGTAGTAGTAGTAGTCAATAGTAGTTTTTGATATTATAAGTTCAAAAAAAAAAAAGACATAATTTATTAAATCAAATTATTAACAATAATTTGGAACTATTAAATTCATAATATCATGATACACCTACTTTTTCCGATTCACAATTATTTTTTAAAAATATATATACATGTATATCTATAAACATTTTTATAAAGTGGTAGATGAAACTATGTATGGAATAACTAGAATTTATTAATCCTAATTGGATGTGGTTCTCATGCATACTGACTTAAGAACATCCTCACGCGAGACCACCTAATCATTCTTTCCCCTATTTCTACTTTTCTCTTCCAGTTTCCGGCGATCCTTGGCCGTTCAATTGATCACCACAAATCAGCCGTCTCCCTGTCTCTATTCATTTTCTCTCCAAATTTATAATGATAGAAGTCTTGGTAAAAAAAATTGGGCAAAGAACTTTTGAACCCACAAGATAACTATCATAGAACAGACACTATCCATAGTTTTAAAGTGGCTATGGATTACTAACACAAATCTCCTCAACTGATCAAATTAACAAAAGGAACAAAAGGAAAATAGAAAACCAACAATAAGAGAAACATAAAGTAGAGAAACGGAAGAACCACAGCTAGATGTTGCTGCATCTTAGTCGCTTCCCACGCCAAGAAGCCACTGTGCGAGATGAGTTAAGTATGGTTCTGCACGAGAACTGCTGCTCAATATAGGTCCTAGACTCTGAAGCTCAGCAGAAAATTTGCGCTCAAACTTCCTGAAAGAGAGACGTCAACAAGAACATCAAGGACACAGTCGCATGCTCCGAAAGAGGAAAAAATAACAGGGGAAAAAGGGTGGTGTTCATAGTGGGAAATTGTTTGAACGTACAAGATAGATTCAATAACAGTTGCATTTTCAGCTGTTACTTTCTGAGTCTGAGAACGTGTCCTTAGCTTCAATTTTTTGTATTTATCCAGCTCGGGACTCTCAGTCTTAGGAGCATCAATGGAATAGGTAACCAGCCATTGCGCTGCTGCTGCATACTGAAGGCATATCAATTTCATTGTCTCCAGCTTCTGCAGTGGACAAAAATCACCAATGAGCAAAGTGCTGTCTAACTCGAGGCATAGCAACACATAGCACGTTAGGCAAAATCTATGCAAATACTGGATTACCTCGTCAATATAACATATAAATGGAATCTCAAGTGGCCCAATTCAGATATGAGGTTGCAAGTTTGAATATAAAACAAGTTTTAATTACTGGAAAACATAAACTCTCGTACCTAAATACACTACAATAACTACATACACATAAAAACATTATTTATTAAAAAAGAATGAAATGTTCAGTAATAAAAGCTCCGGACAGTATTTGTTAAGAGGACAAAGCTGTACGTCAGATATGTGGTAACTAGCCAAGAGGTGATGTTAGTAGGATGTAATACACAACTAACCTTGAGAAGAACAGGTGAGAGAAGCAAGCATTCTCTCAAACACTTGTCAAGGAAACAATCATGATGTTGTAAAACCTGCATCAGGGAATTGGTGTGGACGAAAAATGAAGTCGCACCAGTAAAAAACATTACAGAATTTCAAACAAACAAATATCAAGAACAGTGTATCGGCCAACCTCATCAATACTCTTTGCAGTCTGAAGTCTATTGTGCATGACATGCCAATTTGGTTCGAGAACCTGAAAGTGATTGTAGCATCATGAAAAGAAAATTAGCAACAGTGCAACATTCTTGCCCATCAACATGTAATTGTACAAGGTCAAACTGTTAAAGAAAGATCAGGGACAAATCATTAGGTAGTTGCTTAATAATTTTGAAACAGCTCCCTAAAGAAAACTAACATCAACTAGGGGATGCCACCCTAGCCAGTCCATAGATGTATATGAGGAAAACTGAATTAGGGAGACCTGCCTCAAATGTCAGATAATGCAGAAGGCTGTTGATGAACTTAAGCATATTCCGGCATAGCAAAGATGAAACTGAAATCGCTATTCCTTGCTTATCAAGTATTCGCAGACCCTATAATATACGTCTTAGGTAAACATCACGAAGGTGAGAATATAATAAGAGACAGATAGAAGAGTTGCAAGCATCATACTTGATGCAATTGCCATGCTACACAAAGTTGCCGATTCACATACTTGCAGTGAAACAGACACCGAAATATTAGCTGATATTTTGTCAAAGCCTTTCTTGAGATCACAAGTGATAATGGCCATTGACCCTGAAAGTAAAAAGATTCATTTCAACTTTCAGTAATATGATGGCATTGTTTTATCAGGTAGACATATTGGATTATCCAAAATCTTAATGTTTCTAACTGGCAGCCAATGAACTAGTCTTGCTCGTAAATCATCTAGACTATTTGTACATACACTCAACTGACTAACTGATCACATCCAAATGAGGACCACCTGGTAGGAGGGACTGGGGGTGGGGGGAAGCAGTAAGTTAAGCTGTATGTCTTAAACAAAGTGCATAAGAGAACCTAAGATTTTGGATTTTTTACAACTTAAAACTAAAATCACAAGCTATGGGTTATTAAGGCCTGAGAGGCCCAATTAGAAGTTGAATTGGACTCTAGTGCTATAACTAAAATCATCTTCAGAGTTGCATCACAACTGATGCAAATATAACCAAGACTAATGACACCAACAGCCTATCTAGTACAAACAAGATAGCTTGTTATCACCGAGAGGCTTCATTTACACAAGTTGACCAGCAGAAAATATGATTATATGATTCTTGCATATGAGTAAATAGACCAGAACCCGTGTCTAACCACAAAAAATAAAGAAACACTTGTTACAAACCTTGAAACTCAACGAAAATGTTTCCAAGCCTGTAATGCTCAAAGGCTCTTCGAGATCATCATTGCCAGAAATAATCTGGCTGATCTGAAGATCTTTAAGTTCACTCAACCTTTTCAATAAAGTTGTCTTTTCCTGGAAGCAGCATAGTAAATATTGTTGAGCAGGTAGCACAGTAAAGTTCCATGACACTATTAGTAACCACAAAATTTTTAAGCACTAACCACACAACATGTCAAGTCTTCATGATATGGATCCGCCACAGCTGCCGTGGAGCGCAATGCAAGGTCCAGGAGAGACTAGTACCAAGTGCAACAATTATTTATGTGAAATTTCAAGAGAAACATAATTTCTCTTGCATATAATACACCTACGCACCTGCAGCTTTTCAACTGAAATTTCATCTGGCTTTTTCATGAGTTCCTCCCGAGCTATATCCATAAAGTGGACCAAAAAATCACCCTGGAATCTTAATTTATAAGATAAGGAAACTAAGACATAGAAGTCTCTCCAGTAGTTACAATAAGCCTCACATGTTAAAGAGAAGCCTGAAGAAAAAAAAAATCAATTTCTGCCTGGACATAGGACAAATAACATTTATAACCAGTAACCAAATATGAAGCTCCAATTAAGATGTCCCTCATCTAATACATTGTGGGAATGAATATCAAAAGCCAACCAAGACTAAGTAACAGCAGCAGAAAGCCATAAACCCAGTTACAAATATGGAAAACATCTTTATGTCCTAATTCTAATGCGGGCCTAAGAGATTAGGCAAGCTGCAAGTGGCGACCAGTGAGAACTTTGCAGGAAACTACCTCCAGAACCATTGAAAAGTCACAAATCACAAACAGATGAAAGTTCTACACTTCTACTCGCATAATGGTTTTGTTTTGATTACTTTAGAATTTCGTTTACCTATCCCCAATCTACCTATAAATTTTTTGCAGAAAAAGAATTCTGAATCCCATATTTACTTGGTGAATGCATAATTGTATATGTTAGCCATACCTGATCGAGAAGGAGATAATGCTTGATTGACCTCAGTTTTCCCATCAAGTCATACTGCCAGTAGTAGCGTAGAGATTAAGTTGAGAGGATGATACGGTGGAGATGAAAGCAGTGAAGTAGAAGATTGAATGCCTAATTCCTGAACTGACCTTATCTTTAATGAGGTTCAATAATTCACCACTAGCAAAATCATAAGCAGCTTTAATGCACTCAAGGTAGCGATGATTAGACCCAACCATTGTCAACTTTGTGTTTTCTGCTACAGGAACCTGCTTAAAACAATCAAACCATCAGTGTTGACTGTTGACTGTTGACCATTGAAGTCAAAAGCATATTAGAACCAGAGGAATGTCACGAGATAAACCTGAATACAATGCCCACATTCTCTCATGACATTTAAATATTTTCCAGTGGTCAAAATTGTTTCAGCAGCATTGGCAAGGAAACTGGGGATATCATCTTTCAAGCTGTAGCGTTGTTGCCAATAATTTGTATAATAATCTTGTGTGAGACTTTCCTGTTAAAAGAAACTTAGCACAGCTCCTATAGCTTAAATCTGAAGCACACACTTATAATCGAAGACATACCTTTTGAAGAGACTTGTTCTCAGCAATAAAAAATTCTCCATATGGATCATCAATTACGCCCTCATAGACCCACCTACAGTTGAAACATATTTCCCTTCAGAAATATTACTAATTATATGTTCTACAAAAGAGTACAACCGATTGGCACTGCACTGCTATTTTTCCTCCAGGATGTTTCGTCACAACAATAAAAATTAATTAGTTATTTTGAAGGAGAGCATTCAAAGGCTTTTTTTTTAGGTGACATTTAAAGGCTTTTAAGTCTAAACTTTTAGAGAATCTTCAGCATGAATTTGTCAATAAGCATAGCCAATTTTTAAAAAATCAATTAATTTTAAAACATTATGCTGGCCCAGTCATCAGCCGCAGAAGCTTCCTTTCTCAATATTCAATACACTTTTCAAGGCTCTCTATTATGAACTGGTTGGTATCTTTATTAGACAACAACCAGAACCTTTTCAATCAATTATCTCCGTAGCCACTGACATTGCTACACCAAAACTCACATTCATGAAACAATTCAAGCATCAGGTCTAATAATGCCTATACAATCCCAAGGGTAAATCCAGAAATCATATTGTTTAACCATGCAAGCATCAACTGCAATTGTACCTTTCTAATATTCCAAGATATGCTTGGCTTGCACTTTGTGACATCTTTTCCAGCAAAGACCTCACTACGTGGTCACCAGCCATGGCCTTGGCCTGAAATTGTTAAGAAAATATGATTGCCCAGCAATAATCTGGATAAAACATTCAGTGATATTAATTAAGATGTAGCCAAACCTGACTTTGTAGGAGGTTAAGAACTGCAGAACCAATAAAATTATTAGCTGAAGCCTTCTTAATCACTATGGATAAAGCTTGCATTGGCCCCAACATTGGCTGCATTGGAGAAAGTTTCTATAATCTTGATATTTAAGGGGGGAGGGGGAATCCATTAAGTTAGTTTATGGAAGTAAAACCTGGCAATAGAACCATAGTCCTTGAACTGAAAGTTTTCCCAGACGAAACTGATGTTCAAGTTGCGCCACCATGGCTTGGTAATCCTAATACACAAATTTATTTAGAAAATATTAGTTTTCTATAATAAGCCATACATAGGATGAAGCACCCGTATTTCATAGTAGTTGAGCACAAGAAGCGAGTGGACCAAACTAGCTTGGTTTGACAACCACATTAAGCAATACCCAATTTTCTGAAGATAGGCTTGGAAACAGATTGATTTTTCTTTTTCTTGGCGGAAAACAACATAAGGTGTGAGCTTCTCCAACTACATGGTTATGGCATTTATATTAGTCAGAACCTTTTACTATAGCAACTGTGCATTTCACGGTGGTCATGTTATCAACTATAGCAGAATAAAAGACACTTCTACCACATTCCTGGATACAAATGCCACACAATAAGACATGCAAAACTATGATATGATTACTGGCATCAATCATCCAAATCTATAAAACTAACTGCCCTTTTCTTCTGTAAACCATCCCAGAATTTGAGTATCATGCTAATTAAATCACCAGACTTAAGAAAGTTCAAAACATAATAGAGAGAGAAATGGAGAGATGGAGAGAAACCTACAAGAAGCAATGTCCGAAGTGCTGCTGCAAAAGCATGATTGACAAGACCGCTCTTGAACTGGGACCTTGACTCAACAAACTGACTAATAAGTAAGTAGCTCTCGCATAAAGGAAATATCCGTTTTGCAGATTCCTGCAATCATCAGGATATTACGATTAGGCTGAATAAGTCCCAATGAAAACAAGTCTTCTGTGGAAGCAAAATTGAAAAACATTAATTCCATTAGAATAGAAAAAGAAATGAAATAGAATTCGTGCCTGAAGTGCCAAATCCATAGATGCATCAACTTGGAAGGATAAAGTATCATCCTTCCCATGTACTCTATGGATAGAGATATAACGTCCGTCAATCCCAACCAATGCTGACAAGAGATCATCAATAACAACTAACTCCTGCATAAGGCACAACTAATATTCATAACTGATTGAAAGCTGCATAGCAATCTAATAAAGGCAGTAAGAGGTGGCCAACTAATGCATGAAACACTATACCGACAGAATATTCTTCTTTTTTCCTTTACTATATCATCCAACATCCATAAATCTCAATTTCAGTTTCATAGATATGCTCAAGACACAACTTACATGGTTAAAAAATATATAATTTAACTTCGACATATTACCTGAATTGCTGCATGGAAGCAACCTATGGGCCTGTCCACCCCAGAACTGCACGTAAAAGAAACAAGCACAACAACAATATCACCAATAAAGAACAATATAAATTATTCTATATATAAGAAGTCAACGCTTGCAAGAGCTTTTCCCGCCAAAAAACATCTAATGTCATGCATGCATGCAATTTTACACTTTCGGCCACCCAAAATCAGTAAAGATTTTGGCTGTAAATTTGATTTTTTTAGGTTGCTCACCTAGGTAGTTGCAGCTATTCTCTAGGAGAAAATTTGAATTCAATCAATTTACTTTGGAGCCAATTTTTTCAGTTACATTCTATATATAGGTCACGTCAGATATATCGATGATTCATATGTTCATTACTATTTTTCAAGGCCAGTTTTTTGTTTGTCCTTACATGTTGCTAATAAATTAGATTTAGCGCTTTACACATTTACACTTCACACTATACTTATTTACAATTTACATTTTCTATCATGAAAACTGAGTACAGAAAACTAAAATTGAACAGGAACTTGCGATCTACATCCTTCAAGTGCAGACGGCAGCTTTGAAGCTTCAATTGGTGCATGCAATGGCTGCTTTGATAGTTCGACCAGCAGGTGCTTATGATATTCATCCATCAACTAGGAACAAGAAAAGTATGGTTATAGTGGCGCATTTTTCTAACTCAAAATTGTCAAACTAAAAAGAAACTATCTTGTAAATAAATATGCATATGTTCTGTTACCATAGATCTCCCATTTTGTTTTACAGTTTTCATAAATCAATCCCATATGTTTCTACAGTTTCGATAAATCAAAATATGGTTAGAAACATAACCCACCTAACTTAGGTTTACATAGCTTTAGAAAGGGCAGATATCTTTTTGATCCCATACTAACACAATACACATTTGTAGAAGAGATCACATGTAAGATAATAAGATTTGCCAAACATTGGCATGAATCACAGTTAAGATCTACCAAATACTTTTTAATAAAGACAGTCACAGTTCTTGGCTAAATTTACAAAAAAAATACAGAAACTTATAACATCAACTAAAAGTTTTGTAAGAATTCCATAATATCAAAACCATGTATCTCTCTCTACACCCTGAAAAAAGACCCTCTACGCATTGACTTTACTAAAGCTTGATGTCTTGGTCAGTTTATCACCTTCACAGTGGAAAATACATGCGCTGACACTCACAATGCAGTTTTCCTTAGAAAGTTGTCCTTATTCTATGTCTAGTGATTGAAATTAATAAGCTAAGAGATGAGAATACAGGAATCTAATTGGCCCAAAGATACAAAAAGAAGAAAAGAAAGAAAAACTCATTACATCGAATGAAGATTCTATAACTATATCAATATCTATACATATATAAAAGCTGAGTTCTCTGAAAAATAACAAAAATGCCATTTAGGCGGGAAACTTGTGACCAACGG
>JAYDZE010523329.1:0-15345 GCA_034509125.1 Monilaria moniliformis
GAAAATGACAGGGACGCCATTGGACACTGGATGAGAATGGGGAGACAGAGGCATCCACCCGGCCGGGTGGTGGCGAAACGCACGTCCACCCGGCCGGGTGGAGCATTCTGGGGAGACAGGAGGCTCCACCCGGCCGGGTGGAGCTGAATTAAAGCCACCCGGCCGGGTGGAGCAGAGACGCATTTGGGAAATGCGACTACCAGAAGTCGCATTTCCCAAATGCGACTTACCCATTTTTAGAAGTCAAAAAAAAAGTTTCTCATTTTGGGAACTTTTTTTGTAGATCCTCCTAGATCCGGAATTTTGCCAAATATTTAAGACATGGATAAGGATAATACATTATTGATGCTAAAATCATAACCATCAAGATACAGCCCACTCTGAAATTGATAGATGGGCTCACTTCATCAAAAAAACTACTCACTTCCAAACCACATCAATATTCAAAAGATTGTTGCTTCGTAGGGTCTTAAAAGTCTCATTGAATTATCGTTCGGGAAATAACGATGTTAACATCGAAGACAATGTCTACATAGATAGATTTAGAGTTGTCAAAAGTGGTCTGAATTGGCCTGATCTTGGCTTGGGGCGTAGATTTTTCGGCTTGAAAAGTTTTTGAGCCTTGCCATCCGGGCTGCAGTGTTAAGTGCCAATTCGGCCAAAAAATCGGGCTGAATTGTTTTGTAGAATTGTCGTCCAAAATTTTTGGATCGGGCTGGGCCCATTTGACACCTCTAGGCAGATTAATACATATACATAAAATAACGTAGAAAATTATAATAATAGATTGTCTACGCATTTTTCAGCCTAATTACTATTTTGCAGGTTCTAAAAAAAATCTATTTTGTAAGAATATCTTGTTAGTCTATGAATAATTGAATACACATCTCAAACTTACATAAATATTTTACTGTGTGCACAATTTCGGAGACAGTCATTTATAATATCGTTGGAGATAGTATTCTCAAAATAGCATATTTTTGTTTTTTCCAATTATTTGAATCAAATTTAAATTAGTTATGTCAAAATCGTCATGTCAAGTACAAGAAAAGTACTTAAAAATCTATTGCATGATTCGGGGATGTTGATCACTCGATTTCTCGTGCGATTGGTCTATTTGTTGTCTTTTGATGCTATCGATTACCTAATTTAAATTTAAATTAAAATAGCCAAATGGCAACTCCAATAAGTCAATAAAGTTTAAAATGTAATATTTGATGCAGCCTCAACCTATCCTTTTGATGGTTGTACCTTTCTAGAGATCATTTGTACCTAAGATTCAAGTAAACTAGATTGCAAAAGAAGTGGCTACTTTTATTTTTATTAATTCAGAATTAAACTTTTCATGTACTTGAAAGTTTGTTTGAGTTAAGTTTGATAAGCATTCCAACATATTTGAATAAATTCGTGCTTGATAGAAAAATAACGCTCGACTCAATCTCGATATGCAAAAATAGAATTAAAAAAATATCAAATTTCTCAAGCTCGACTCATGTTCGGTTCATCAAGCTCACCCCGTGAAAAATCGGAGAAATTATATATTTCATTTTGTACAGCTTGATTTGATTCGTTACTCATTTGAGATATAATTCTATCTGGCTAAGAAACAAAGTATTAATATATCACAAATTCAAAGAATCCGGTGATAATCAATTAAAACTCCTGTTTTTTCTATTATCGATATTTAAAACTCCCCCATAAAAATAATTAAAAACATTAAGTGTGCCCAAATTTTCCTTTTGATAAGTAGGGCCAGTGGCGGATCCAAAAGTGGAAAATAGAGGGGGCAGAATTAGTTGCGTTAAGCTAAATTTTTCAGCCATCTTCTTCTTCGGGGCGGGGCGGGGGCTAATAGAGGGAGCGACCATAATAGTTTTCCGGCGGGGGTAAGGGGAAATCTGACTAGTGGCGATAAGGTTTGGATCCGGCCTTCATCTGGTACCTATCGTGTGGATGTCGATGTTCTGTTCAACAAGGATGCCGGTCTCTTCGGGGTTGGTGTCGTCGTACGGGATTGGCATGGTAATATTATGGCAGCTATGTCGGAGAGGAAGCCGCCAAGATCGAATGTCATGACAGCCGAGGCCCTCGCCATTGTGGATGGCATTGTCTTTTGTATAGAGCAAAATTTTCAGCCTATTGAGATTTACACGGATTCTATTTTGGCGGCTCAAATAAATGGCGGAGGGTTGCGAGGATGAAGCTTTCCTCCCGGAAGACATAGCACAGATTTTACAAGCTGCGAGAGGGAACCTTTTATTGGGTGTTTCTCATATGTACCGGACTGCAAACCGCGTTGCCCATGGCCTCACTCAGTTTGCGGCAACTCTTACCTCTAAGTTTGTTTGGAGGGAAGATTTTCCGACTTGGTTGATGGACATTGTCCACCTTGACGTTTAATGAATTAGCCTTTTCTTCAAAAATAAAATAAAAAAATTGAATTCAGACTGTTAAAGTTGATGGCTTTTAGAGTTTTAAGAGGGGCGAAAATATCATATAAAAAATAATAAAATTAATTCTGGGCCACAAAGAGAAAATTGTTGGCTGTTAATTATTGTGGGCCGATTTTGTTGATTTTTGGTCCAAATTAACAGTCTTCCTGACTCTTCAATGTTCTCTTTTGTCATTGCCTCTAAAATAGTTTCCATTTATTTTCAGTTACGTAATTAAACAATACTTTGATATCTTATAGGGTTAATAATTAATTAATGCACGACCTTTTTTTTTCTTTACCATTCAAACGCTATATTTAATCATTGTGATATATAACGTCACCATTTTTATTTGTCTCAAAATTAATTAGCATTAATATTGAATTTGTTTTCTAATCATGGAAGAGTTAATATGTCATGCCTCAGCAAATTTGCCGTCGTCAAAACGCAGTTGCAAGGCTCTGGTGGTTGCAATTCGGTTAGTACTATGTTCGATAATTGAAATAATTAAGAATGTCAATTTTACAACTAATTGAAAAGTGAAAATCATAAATAGTCATAAAAGCCATCAGGAGTCCACAGGGACGAGGGACAAACCCGCTATGTCTGCAGCTTGAAATTTTTTGGGGGAATTCATTATCTTAGACTAGTCTGACCTGAAAATCAATTTTATTGCATAAAAAATCTAAAAAGTTTTGACAGCTCTAATGAAATATTGTTACTATATTATAAATATAGTGTGAAAATTGCAAAATAAATAAAAGTTCAAAAACATTTTTTCTTACCTTATACTAGTAGCAAATCTCATTACTCCATATATTTTCGTCAATACTATTCCCTATCTCTTCATTTGGATTTAAGATCTGACTGATGTAAAGAACTTTCAAAAAATTTGACTTGAAACGACCTTCTACTACATTTTTTGAGAGAGGGAAACTTGAATTAATCACAAAAAAATAGCAATTACAATCTCCCTACGCCAATTCATGAGGAAAATTGGCGTTCGAATAAATTGGCCGCGAGCATTGCACCGTATATTATGTAAGAGTATGAGCAGCTAAATTCGTCATAGATACATATGAGACACTTTATTAAGTAAATTCTTCATGAAACGACTTCCTACTACATTAATTTCAAATCCATAAAAATCACTCCAAAAATAGTTATAATAAGATAGATAGATGTCAAGAACTTATCTTAAAAAATATATATACATATTAATAATCATGAGGGAACTGGCGACCTACATAACTTAAATGAATATGTTAATATAGATTTGAAAATATCCATTAAATCTTTGAATGGAAATCATGGGTTAGGTATGTCAGTTTAGCTCAAATTTATTGGGCTAATTCGACTAACCCGCTAAATTTAGAGGGTTATGGTTGTATTTTTAGTCCGATAAAATTTCAGCCCTATTAGCCCGCGCATTTGATAAGATCGTAATACAAGTAGGGCTGGCTCGGAACCTGATGGGCTAACTCGATGGATTGATTGTAGGTGCAACTATTACCTATTTTCCCACCTTTCTGGTAACTGTTTTGACACTTCAATGATAATTTTGATATAATTAATAACTACACAAATATAAAATAAAATTAACCCCGCAATATATATATATATATATATGTGTGTGTGTGTGTGTGTGTGTGTGTGTGTGTGTGTGTATATATATTATATTTTTATTAATATAAATAATAATAAATAAACCAATTGCAAAATTCAAGTTCGCTACAAGAAATATTATGAATTTTATGGATATTCTGAGGGCAAATTTTATTTTTGTTATAAAATATAAACTATCAACTATATTATATTTTAATATTATAACATATTAATAGATATTAAAGAGTTTGGAGACTATGTGTTTGAAGTGAATGATCAAATTGAAACTTCAAAGATTATCTATGTAGAAGAAGAATATTAATCAAATGTTTGGAGTTTAGATTCATTTCTCAGATACTTTGCATCTATAGGATAAATCTATTTTTGAACAATTTATCGTTAATTTTATATAATGTAATATTAGAATTTTCTTTTTGAATCGTTTTGACTTTGAATTTTATACTTGTCGTATGATTTATATTATTAATTTTTGTATACTTTTATATATCATAAATATGGAATCCTTAAGAAAAAAATATATAGATTAATTGTTATCGTTTGCTTTTAACCCGATTAGCCTAGTGGGCTAGCGTGAAATTCGAACGTTTAGGGTTATGGTTGGAAATTTCTAACCCAATAAAATTTCAATCCGATTAACCCGCAATTCGAGTAGAACTAATTCGAAACTCAATAGATTGACCCGATTCACATTCCTATCTAGATTACTTGGAAGAATTCTTTTTCTAATGAATCTGAAATGGACCACATTTATCATAGTCTTATAGACCTTTTTAACATCATTATACGAATCAAAATTATATGGTTTGGTCCATAATTATTGTCATATTCTGTGTTTTTCAATATTTTAAAGAACAACAAAAGAAACATAATACATGTAACTGCACCCGCAGTGCACCGAAAATATAAGCCTCGATCATTTATGAGTACCTAACACAAACCATGTTTACTAAACATAGTTTTAGCAGCTCAAATAACGTGAAAGTAATTTAATAAATTATTGGCATATTAGAATAGAACGCACAAGATCTAACAATTTAAATGACCTTAATTCAATTACATGCACATTAATAAATAATTACGTTGAATGATTAACATAAAGTGCATTACAGATTTTTCTTTTTTTGAGGTTAAAGTGCATTACAGATTAGATCCACAATTTTAGGTGATATTTGATATTCCATTAGAACTGTGCTTTTCAGCTTTGTGTAATTATCAAAGATCTTCCTACATTATTTATAAAAGATTTTTACGTTAAAAAGAAAAGGTAATCACTACTTTTTAGGTTTCCGATTATTCGATAGTTTCTGCTTGGAACCGTTTGGTCTTTAAGTACAGGGCGGGCCCTCATGTTTATCTCATTATTATCTGCCTCTCTCTCCTTTTGAATGTATGCCAGAAAACTCAGTTTTGAGGGAACTTCTCTCTCTTAATTAGTTCATCTATTCTTGCACTAATATAACCTATCAAGTTTATTATCTTACTGTTACTTATACGAATAATTTCTATTTATATCATGAATTTTGACCTATTTTGTTATTTATATGTGACTTTTAAAATATAGCAAATATGTGTACAAACTTTTATTTTTGTACAATTAAATCCCTTCATGTTTTCTGACGATCCAAACTTCTAAAATTTTATCGTTTTTAGCTCTTGACTCGAGGAATCAAAAACTAGGTTTGACAAGCTAGAGTATGTGAACATTTCGGCATAGAGGTCCATATATGTTTAGTGCTTTTGACATCAATAATTTTTTTTTAAAAATCCAATCTATCAGCAATCACTAAAAATTGTTCATATTAAACTGCCAACAAATATTAGACATCAAACCATGTGCCACAATGTTCCTTTTATCAAGCTGGTGAAAGCTCAAATTTTGATTTCTTGAATCAAGATCTTGAACGAAAGTCTGAATTACTTAAATTTCAAGAGTTGTATATTGCACAGAATTGAAAGGTAGAGCAGTTGTCCACTATATTTTGCAAAATAAATGGAGTCAAAACTCATGAATTAAACAACAATTATTTTTATATGATTTCCTGGAGTTTCTTCCATTGTAATTGTGCTCCCAGTGCATGTTACCTTTTCACTTTATTTTTTAATATGGAAACCAACCGAATACTTGTCAACATATAAAGTACACAACGCACATATATATCACTAATCGTAGCTAAGCAAAAAAGAAAATATATGGTTTAATATTAGCCTCCAAAAGTAATTAAGTAGACAGAAAAAGTGGTGAGATTGATATAATTAAGTAGTAGGTAAATGGTACAAAGGATGAAACTGAGCAAACCATGGGACTATATCACATATATATATCTCACTCACTGAGTTGATTAAAACTTATTAAACCTAAAACTTGTGGAAGTGTTGAAGCTGCTCTTGAGGAAGTGTGATTTGTCAGGGAAGAGAAGGCGGTTGTGATGGTCTCCGTCGTGACTCACACTATGACGCCTCTTACTCATGGGTTCCGCAGCTTTCTGATGAGAGCTCCTCGAAAATCGCCACTCCTGTCATCGTAAATTACAGTGATTAATATCTGAGACCAAAGATATCAAGTTCAAGTTTATGATTAATATCTGAGAGCAAAGATATCAAGTTTAAGTTTATGTATCGTAATATGCTCTTTAAATTTAGTGTTTTCATTACCAAAAAGAAAAGAAGTACTATAATAGAAAAAAATAATTATATTACACTAAGGAGTTCCTATTTCACGTCTTTGACTTATTATATCTTATACATATGTATGTGTGAATATAATCGAAGTATCCCCATTCGTTCTCGTTGACGACTCCTAAGAAATCCAATCTCGTTGCCAACAATTTAAGTATGCTGTACTTAGTGTTCATACTAACAACTAAATAGGATTAGAGAATAAAATAAAATCAATATCTTGTTGACTTTCTGACAATATAAAAATTAGACATATATCATAAGAATACATTTGTGAAATAAAAGAAAATAATATATTATCATAACTACAACTCTACAAGTGGTACTTATGATCTCTAGCGACAGACACTATTGTTAGAGAAAATAATAATAAATATAAAAATAATGTATAAACCATAAATAGAAAAAAGTAAAGTTAGAGCTTTTACTTTTTCTCACATTTTGCGGAATATAAATCATTTATTTGTGGGTCCTACTTCATTAGTCGTAAAGCTAAATTAAATCCTTCCCTATAACAAGGATTAATAATAAAATTGATGGAATGAATATACTTTATTTTACTCAGTAGAAGAAAAGAAAAAGACAGATTTTATACATTAAAATAATAAAAGTTATAAGCAGATCAGATCTAATTTCGAATGGTATTACACACCTTTTATATATTATGACTCTACAATCGTGTCTATTTTAAAATACTCGTAATTAATGACTTACTTTAAAAATGAAGAAACTTCAAACTTTCACAATACAACCTTAATTTGCCCACATTCGTACATGTTAAAAAATGAATCATATAAAATTGGAGAGCTCACTATTATTTTAAATTCTTTCTTATATGATATTTTAAAATCTTTATAGACTTAGTTAAAAAATTATTTTATATTTATAATTTGCCAGTAGTTCACCTTTTTCAGTAATTTTTTGGTTTAGTAGGTATAGTTTCCATGACAAATTGCATCCTAATTCAGAACTATTATTAGAAACTAATTGCATGCGAAAGCCGAAAGCGTTGTGTGTCAGTCAAATTGGGGATTTGAATAAGAACTACTTATTTTGGATTATTAATTTAATCTTCGAGGTCAAAATGAATTTTTTTACAGTATGCATGTCTGGTATTTTTATTTTATTTACTAAATCAGAATCTTATTTTAAAAAAATAAAGCTTTAACATTTGAAAACAAAACATTAAACTTGCTTAAAATAAGAATTATATCTAGAATGTGAAATGTTTAAATTAATTAAAGATTTCCAAGAAATACTACATATTAATAAGCACGGTACTATGTGAAAAATAATCCTAACATAGGCATAAGAGTACTTTTCTTCTATTTAAATAAGATCAATAATGATTCTATATTTACTCTGTTGTTGTGGTAACTCGAACCCAATATATTGACTGAAAAAACGTTTTATCAATTAAATTGCAATTCATTGTCGCATGCGTAGGAGTAAGTTATACGTGTACACGTTCAATCACACTTTTCATAGCATAACGGTTCATTAATAAACTCCAGTCGTAGTAGTACGAAATAGAAGACTAAATAAATAGAATTACATAAATATAACGTGCATGAATTGTCCATTTGAAATAGTACTAACATATATTATCCATGCTGAAGTGTAGCCATTCTAGTCATCTTAAATCAACAGGTTAAATTTAACGAACTCAAATTGATTTCATAATCGTTAGTGCCCTAAAAAAATCAACTCAAGAAAATAAAAACTACTACTCTTTCCAAATTCCAAGTCAAACAAATAATTAAACCAATTCTGTTTTAAAACGATTTTCATAAAAATAGTGTTCACATTTAATTTAAATTTGAAAGAAAATGCAGAAAACTTACACTGGAGTTAGGGAAGGGGCACTCGACCGGTTTGTCCCCTGGCGGCGGCGCAATGGGGCGCTGAACCGGCCAGAAATCGGCGGCGCCTTCGTCTCCAATAACGGCATCGCCGCCGTCAGTATTCATCTCTTTAATCTCACTGCTCGTGCTTTTTCTGCCAATCTATTAAAAACACATAAACGAGTAATTAAATAAATATATAAATGAACACTATATTAATTAAATAAAAATCTCACAGCATCTTTTTTGGGAGGGAAGCCCATTTGGAAGAACGACATGAAAATGGTGAGTTTTCACAAGTGAGAAGCAAAAGGCGTCGTTTTTATGGCTGTGACTTGTGAGACAGTGAGAGAAGAAAAGAAAGGAGTTGGCATATATCATTATATGATTGGATCTTCTCAACAGTGAAAGTTTGAGAAGAGAAATTCTGGGGTTTTACCTTTTTTGATTCTTTTGTGGGGCCCAAACTTTCGTTTACTTTGAGAAGGCCACCGTTTTGTTTGAAAAACATATGCACACCATGTCGTCGACAAAGCGTCCTCTCCTCACCTTTGTCTACCAGTTGTTTCTTCCTTGATAGGGGTTAGTTGCTAAATACTCCTAAATAGTGCAGGGTCATAAAGTTTAGATATGATTTGTGGAACGTTTAGATAAAGATTGCATTTTTCGATTTGTCATCCTCAATCTTGAGGTTAGGTGCTGAAGGTTGCAGACCTTTGTAGTATGTGTAGGTGGTGGTCTAATTTCCTGAATTTATTTACGATTATGTGACGTTAGAATATTGTTGAACATGTTTGATTAAACAACCATAGCTTGGAGTTTGTATAAGGAACGAAACCTAATGTTATAGATTGATAAATTTTTGTGAATTATGGATTGAATTGGGTATAGATATATGTTATATGATAGGTGAGAACATGACTTAGATTGAGAATTGAATGGAAAATGAAGTTGAAGTTGAGAACCCATGTTGGCCGAAAATTTGGAATAAAAGAGGTAGATGTTATATATGAATTTTATTTGGCTAATATATGAATACAAATATGTGATCTACGCATGATTTAAGACATAATATGAATTTATTAAATAAGAATATGTACAATTGGAAATTTAGGTAGTAAGCTTAAATTATAAGTTTATATGAGAAAGATAATATAATATCTAAGTTAAGTGTATATATGTAAAGTATGGGATGAGTCTATTTGTTAGCACAGAATTTTAAATGAAATTTATCTGTGGTTGATGGATATAATATGTGCAAATATAGGTGTAATAAGATGTGGTTATAATACAATTTGCCTCTTGAAAAAAATGAGATGTTTGATTACTATTTTCAAGCAATAAAGACTCTAGCATGAAGATTTTATAAGTACTGAAATTATGCCTTAGGGTCTACAGATTTGGTGACTAAATGTGCAAGTTAGATGAGATATATGGTTGGTGAGGAAATAGAATTTTGTAGGAAATTATGAAATGAGTAAAGTCCCATGTTCTGCAGTCCTCTAGTTTGAATTTTACGGTAGGTCAAAATTCTGGATTAATAATTCTTAAAATAACTTTGGTAAGTCTATTTTCTGGAAATTTTAGTTCATTTACTATATGTATGAATTGTTAGAACAATACTGCCAAAAACTGTCATAATTTCGGTAAACTTTTATGTTCTTCCTTGTTTTCGTATATCTTGACCGAATTAATCTGAGCAATTAAGTTAGAGGAAAATTTGATTAAACAATTTATAATTTACTATCAGGTGTGTTGGTGTTCTTTGAATTTCCTAAAGATTTAAAGAATACATTTACTGTTTATAAAAATTGTTTAGAAATCATTATCAGAAATTGTCCAATTTTGATGTCTGTAAGAAAAATGATATATCTCCTAAATCATTAGGAATTTTTGAATGGGTCTTTTTTCCATTGGAAACTAGACTCTCTGAGTTATTTTATTATGTTGGGTCAATCCTTCAAAGCTTTCTAAATGAATACAAAATATTAATGTGAATTCAGTCAAGTGTAATAGTTATATGAAAGTTAAATAAACAATTATAAATATACTTTGTATCTCACATCTAGAATATTAATTAAGGATGCAGGAGAGAATTTAATTTATACGCAGTTTTGTTCCACTATGAAATAATGGGTATTATATAATGCTATACGGTTGATACGTCCAAGTATTAGCTAAAGGAAAAGAAAAAAGATCAGGAGAAAAAAGAGCGTCGAATCGAAAATGTTTGGAAATAATCATCGAACATGTAGAGTATTCTTACTTTATGAGTTAATTTTCTTGATTTAGATAATGAGAAATAGTTGATGAATGTATGTAAATAATGTGATTATTTAAATATATTATCATTTAGATTTCTAAATATATGCGCTTCATTATATATTATAACATGATTAAACTTTTGATAAAATGTGATAAGTTTGATAAAAATAGATTTTATGATTATTTGTGTGTAATATGTTCTAATTGGATAATAAATATATGTTGAGAAAACGTTAAATAGTTACTAGAACAATATGCTGAAATAAAGCGAATAAATTATATGAGTTAAATGTGTGTGGCTTGATCTGAATAATCGTGCACAATTTTGTGATATATGTGATATGTTATCCATTAATGATGTGATTAATAATGTGAATTTACGTGCTATAATGTGATTTGACATTTAAAGTACTATGTGCTAAATATGAAATCGAATAATCAGCTATGATTTTATAAATTCTATATGTTATCAGTTAGTATGCGAAAGACATGATTATTCGTGTTTATGCCTCGTGCTTGAGTGTGTTCATGTGTGTAGTTGACATCTATATGATAGTAGTAATGCATTATCTATTGATCACTCGTCTTCTGGATAACCGAAGCGAGGATCGTCTATTATCTAATATGAGTCCTTCGTGGGTGGTCTGATCTGTCTGATATGCGCCCTTCGTGGCTGCGCTGCGCCCTTATTGGGTGATCTGCGCCCTTCGTGGGTGATCTGCGCACTTATTGGGTGATATGTGGGCAATAACCGCGTTTGTATTTGTATATGATATGGTCCATGTACCAAAGTCTATTGCGTTGTTACGTATGAAAATTCGATTATCTCTAAAATTCTGATACAATTTAGAATTCTGTATTCAATACTCTTTTGTTAATATAACTTTCAACACTGACACAACTTGGAAGTTGGATTTGAAATGTCATGCTAATTAACACTTCTATCGAACTCTGGATTAATTTGATCGTTCAAATATAAAATCATATCATGTTATGTCTCTGTTAAAGTTATAAAATGATATTGAAAAATTGAGATTTATGTGAATTATTGGATATAAAATTGATCCTTATTGGCGGTTGAAAGTTTTACTATTACACGTCTCTGTAGAATCTTATAATAAGTTTTAGATATTGAGATTTGCTTACAAGGATTGACTGCTGGTAAAAGTTACAGATGAGGTTATTTGTTGAAGGAGTAAATTTCTATCGAGGTAAAACTAATTCAAATTTAATATTTCACATACCAGGTTGGTGCATTGATTAATTAATTTTGAAAATCTTATTTAAATGTGTATAACTACTGAGCTCACGAGGCTCATCTCTTCCCACTCATTTCCTACAGGTTGGATCATGCATCGTCAAGCGTGCAGCTGCTGTGAGGTCAAGTCACTAGAATCTTTGGTAATATTTAAACACATTAGTTTAGTTGCATGTCAGGATTAAAAAAAAATGTGTATACAATTTGTTTTCAATACCATTCATATTTTGACATGTTTTATAGATTTGAAGCTCACGCAAGTTTTTTTTTTTTTTTGAAGTTCGTTTAGTTAATAAACTTAATTTTGATCAAATACAAATATCTGAAAATTAAGTATGAGTTTTTAAATAAGTAAATAATATATATGTATCAAAATGTGACGTTACTTATTCGATCATTCAAAGTCGAGTAAAGGGTGTTACATGTTTATTTTAGGGGTGTTACAATAACTCTTCTTAAGCTCGATTCGATAATAAACTAGCCAAGCTACAGCCCGATTTCGAGCTCAATAATTTTATCGAGTCGAGTTCGAGCCTCACGATGTGCTCGGTTTGTTGGGCTCGTGAACATGTTTGAATTTTATTACTCACAAACATGTTCTCGAGCTTGTTAATCGTACATATTCACAAACCTTTAATCAAGTTTGTATCTTAGCTTCAAGTAGTTGATTTGTTTCTTTAAACGTGGTCCCCAAATGCGGATGAGATCTAGTGATCCGTTTTTTGGGTCTCACTCTTCATGTACCACTTTCATTTTTTCAAATATTCTTTTATTTTTTAATTCAATTTTGTATGCTTTAGTTGAATTGTATACTTATTATCAAGAGTTTATTGCACCAAATTAGGCTATATATATACATATATTTTGAATTTATTGCCACTTTTATTAAATAAAAATTATTCATTAAACTTGATAAATTCAAAAGTAAGGTATATGTACTCCGTTCCATTTCAATAGACCTCAAAGCTCGGGCACAAATATTCAGACAAATAATTTATAATAACATATGAGAGATGATGTAACTTTCATTGATGGGTGTATAAGTTCAAAAAGTAGGAAAGATAAATATGCATATTAATTAATTAAATAATGGAGAGAGAGAAAGCAAGTGAGTCTTAATGGCACATGATGTAAATAATGAGTTATGTCGAGGTGTTTATTATGTATTGGATTTCTATTTTAGGTAGTGACCTATTGAAACGACACGTACAAATAAGGTAAGATAACCTATTGAAATGGGACAGAGAGTATAATTTTTTAAAATTTCATTTTTTATAAATAAGTTTTAATTATGATGTGTTATATTTTTTATTTTTTAATAAATATTATTAAAATATATAATTTAGTGGCGAGACATAATAAATGTGATAAAAAAAATATGACACTGAATCTCATTTGCGCCTGAGGTAGGTGTGTTACCACTAAATTTGGTAATAATTTCTCATATGTTTTAGTAGATATTTTTTGGCACTTATTACACTAACTGTGCTACTAATATTTGCATCTGTTTTGAGTATTACGACTTTTTACAAGGTTAGGTAAATTTTTAAAACATAAGACATCTACATAATTCACACTACATGAATATTGCATATATAAAAACAAATTAATCCTTTATAGAATATTGTTTATTTAAAATTATTAATTAGGATATTTCTAATAGGATTATAGTCATTTTTAATTTTTAGCTAACAACTTTTATTTGGGATCGATTGTATATTTGTTATTTAGTTTGTTTACTTCTGATGCGTAGTTAATAATTATTTTATCGCACATTTGTGTTTCTAAAAGATATGAAAATTATAAGCGTGTCAGATCTTATTGCTACGATGGAGATTCCTAAACTACTACAAAAAAATATATAAATTTATAAATAAATGATTATTTGAAGCATAAAATAAAATTAAAACTGTGAAGCAAAAAAATTAATAAAAAATAACCATCTCAAATTCCCAAACAGGCCCATCCATCTCAAGCCCACTAGCAGACCAAGGCCATCTCAAGTCCGATCGTAGCCCACTTCCTCGATGTCATAGCCTAGGCCGGGCTCAAATTTTTACAGAAAAGCCCAGGTTAAGCCCGACACTCTCCACCAGTGGGCTTGGGCCGAGGTGGTTCTTGAACCTAGCAGGCACAAAACTGCATACGTCTATATGGTGACTACAAGCTCAGTCATCGCCAACCGTTCAGTCTATTGCAAAGTATTTTTTACTTTTGCAGAGTGAAATATATGGCATTTTGAATATTCTATTTTAGCATGTTTTTAAATATTATATAATTCAATCTAATAGTTATTTACCATTCATATACCTAATGTATGGTCTATTTTCCTTTTTTATAATTATCTTTACTTGGGTGCAGCTTTATCCTTCTATCATAAATCAATGTTTTATATTCTGTTTTAGTATTATAATAAGATTAGGCTATTACATGTAACCTTATCTTAACGAGGTTATTTATGCGTACAAGCCACACTAGCTAGCTTATTAATGTGGAAATTGGTGGATGAAATTGTCACGCGGACAACTTAAAGACAAAGACTTCTGTGCGCTCTGACTCACTTAGCGCGGATCCTCCAGTCCGGATCCGACCGTATCCGACCCGGTCGCGATCCGGGAATAAATAAAAAAAAACAGCTTTCAGAAACAAATAAATGTTTTGTATTAATTTATATACATAATAAGGAGGTAGTCCAGTGGTAGGGCGCGCACTATATGAGCATTATGTCTCGAGTTCGAGAAAGAGATGTTGGGGTTTCAAATCCCATCAACCCCATTTTTTGTCTTCTCTTTTTTTTCGGTTTTTCTTTCTTTTTCGCTTTTTTTTTCTTTTTTTTCGTTTTCCTTCTTTTTCTTTTCGTTTTTTTTTCTTTTTTACGTTTTATTTTGTTTATTTAATTATTCGTACATTTACTTTTTTCATTTTTTTGTTTTTTTTACTTTTCACATTTTTTTGTTTTTACTTTGCTATTTTTAATTATAAATAAATATATATATCAAAATTTAACTAATATTCTAAACGAAAGTTACTATTATTCTAAAAGAAAGTTACTCTTTTTAGTATTTCTTTGCTTTTTCTTTTTTAAATGATACAAAATCATTATTTTCTATTTTTTCTTTGTCCTTGTAAATAGAATTTATTGTTCTTTTGAATAGAATTTATTATTCTAATGAATACAAGTTACTCTTCTTATAAATTAAAGTTATTGTTCTTGTGAATAATAAAAGTATTATTTTAATAAATA
>JAYDZE010523440.1:0-15342 GCA_034509125.1 Monilaria moniliformis
TCAGATCTCCATGATCCTCTTTGAGGAAGCAAGATAGCTCCTTTGATTCATTCCCAGAATATGCGACCATGTTGACAGTGTATATTCCTACAAATATTATTTTCTTTCTGTTTAAACTCTTCACTATTCCGATTTATAAGTTTTAAATAAATATTAACAATTATAATATAGAATACAGTTTATAAACATTTGAATGTTCATCAACAATATCATTCTAACAACTTTATCCAAATTAAATATTTTGAAAAAAACTTTATCTGAATTATAAATTTTGAAATTCCTACACGAAATTGTTGCCATGTTCTGAAGAATTTTTCTGCAGTTAAGCAGCTGGAAATGGCCCTTTAGGAATGAAGAAGAAAATATATATAATTTGTTGAATTTCACTGTTTGATTAATTTCTGTCCCTTTTTGGCACGTCTTATTGTTTTTTTCTTAACTTAAATGTATGATGTATCACCTAGGCTTGTTATATTTTTAATATATTAGAGGTTGAAATTATATATATAGCTTTCATGTGTGTTGTAATGCTTACTTATCAAAATGGAGTTAAACATGTGCTTCCCCAAAAAGTGTTCATTTCAAATGAAGAAACCTATTGAAAAATATTAAATCTTAAATGATATAATATTTAAATAATCTCCATAATTATAGGGTGATTAGTTGAATTAATTATGAAATAGATTAGATTTGTTTTTTCAAGTTAAATAATCAAATCTTATTATAATATTTAATCCTAAATAGATAGAGGGTAAGAAGGTCTATACACAAAATACCATAAATTTTAAATTTAACAAAAAAAAATACAAAATTACTAATTAAACTCTATTATGGCAAAGACATTATATCTCAAAATTCTGACCATTTCTAAAAATATGTTAAAAGACAAATGAGAAATAGAGAGCAATGCCTTTTTTTAGGTAAACAGATGCAATGTTTTTTTTGTATTTATGGAAAGATGGTTAGATATGTTATTCAGGGGAAACGCATGGAAGATTGAGAAGATCATCCACAAAATTCATCTCAAACGTAAATGCTAAATCTAATACTAGTAATTTTAAGCTTATAAGCCTAAATGTGAGGAGATGACAAGATATTCTCAAATACAGTTAAGGCTAAAAACTTTATTAAAGTTGCCACATTAGCAATTACAAAAATAATCCTTGCACAATTTTATTATGTGCTACAAGTATTGGACCAAGGATTTCCTCCTAAAGAAAAAAAGAAAAAAAGAAAAAAAGAAAAAAAAAACACTAAGCATACAACCTATACAATAAGTTATACTCATCAAAGATTAAAAAAATTTCATGTTCATGTTCATCTTCATACTCCTGTGGAATTCTGGGTAAAACCTGCAAGCTTCTCACTTTCTGCAAACACAAACCAACTTAACAACAAGCCTTCGCAATGACGTCACGACGGCCTTCGATTCCACGAATCCTTCTTCTGTGCAATCGCCGTCGTGTACAACTTACTCATCACTCCAAACTCTGTATGGAGTTCATAGAGTCTAGATAAGGGGTATGCAACGTGTGCTTAGGCCAGTACACAAGTTCACAAGTCCAAGTCTTCAACTTCAGAGCGTACCACGAAGCTGGGAAATGCTAGTGTTATATCCCTACAAAGCCAAATAACATATCTCAGATGATTCTGCCCAGTCAAAGTAAAGCCTCGAACTAATGGTGGAAAGCACGCAGTCTGAAGAAATAGAGCTGTAGTAGCTATTAAAGATGAGTTCGAATTGAGCAGACTAGTCTGGAAGACTTACTTTAGATATGGAAGTGTCATGTTCTTGATAAGGGATGGATTTTTGGATACAAATTCCTTCCACTCGTCTAGGTCAATCTTTCCGTCGCCTTTCTTATCTGCCTCATCAAATGTCTGCAGCATAAGATACAACTGATATGAGATGAAACACGTTGTTCTGAAAAGTATGATCTTGAAAAAACAGAAGACACGAGAAGGGTGGTCCTCACCTTGTTCACGATCATCTCAATGTATTCCTCCGAAAGAACTACATCTGATTCGTGTAATAGTGCCAATACCATCTCTCTCAACTGCCAAGTTAAACAAAAAGGTACAAAAAAGGCATATTAAACAGATATTCTATTATTTCTTTGTTGCCAGAAATTAGCAGATTTCTTCACCCAAAAAAGAAAGAGAAAAAGATGAAGCATAAAGAACCATCAATAATTTAGACCATCTTTAATAATTTAAATTTAATTCGATCTGCATGAAGTATGAAAACTTCATTAAAAATCCATGGTCCATAAAACTTTTCAGAAGTCTATAATTTAGTGATAAATAATTAATGAGAAAACTGAAAGGAGAAGGCTTACCTCTTCCCTCTCGATGAAACCTGTGCTCCTCAGATCGTACACTCTAAATGCAACTGTTGGGTAAATGTATAGTCAGAGACGAGAAAAGTAAAAGCAGCAGGTACAAGCATCACGTTAGAAGAAAATACGAGCAAAATGTGATTCTTACATGAAACTTTCTCTGCAACTGATGCATTAGGGTGAAATATTCCTAACGATCGGACAAATTCTCCGAAATCAATCACTCCGTTGCGTTTGTAGTCAAAAATATCAAATACCTACATAAAAAACTCTTCATAAGAAGCTATGTCTAGATAACAGCATAGAGTTTAAAGGACGTATATATGCATCTGAAAAGTGAACGAAAGAAGTTGTGTTAACCCACCCTGTCCGCAAATAGATTTCTCTTGTTTCTGTTCCTGAAGAGAGCAAGCTGGAATTCTTCCTGATGAGTTTGCAATAAGGTAAATAATCAGAAGTGGAAAAGTTTCAAGAATGACCAAGTCAAGACATAAATGAGTGATGATGATACCTTGTGAATGAGGCCGTCGTCAATTATGGAGCTACTTATCTTCTTATACAGTTCGTATAAAGCCTCTACTTCACTGACAGAAACTGCAAGATAAAAATCGTATTCAATAGACTAGTGGCAGCCAAATCCAAAGATAAAAGTCAGGGAGTATGGAGCAAATTCGAGCAGCAGACCCCCCCCCCACCCCGCCCAATAAAAAGAAAGAAACAAAAGAAGAGAAAAACGAAAAACGCTACCTAAATAGTACTCCAATTTGGCCATCAAGAAATGTTCAATAACAAACTATACTACAACAGATTCTGCATATTTCACAAATTTTGTTTGAACCAGGCAGGCAATTATTTCAGCTAGTTCCAGGAATAAGATGCCACGAGGAAAACCTGGTTCATACTCACACGGTGTCTCAGCAGCGAGGATATTGGGCTCCTCATAACCAGGGGTGTATTTCAGGGATTTAGAGTGAAAGCAGCCCATTGGAGTAGGGAAGGTAACAGATTAGTCCACGGTCATACAAATTCATGCTATTATGGCTTCTGATGTAACGGGACCTGCCAAAGATGAATCAACTAACTTAGTTCACCACGAAAGGATTGTTCATAAGTTTCTGATATGAACTTAAATTTTGAAATGTTGAAGCAAAAATGATGAATCGCAACAAGCTTGCAAATATGATTGATGAAAAACGAGCAAATTATTTTGTAACAGCTTGATTATCCATACCATAAGTACATAACCGAATGATCAATCTTATTCCACAACAGCTCATATATGCAGGTAAGAGACTAGCATAGAATCCACCGACAAATGAAAAAAATAAACAAGTCAGAGAGAGAGAGCCACTTCATCTAACTGAGAGGCCTTCTGAAAACGTAGAACTAAATTTATAACCGTATGCTACCTTCTCAACTAAACCTTCAACCAAAATTGAAAATCCACATATATCTACTTTCTCACATTTAAAATCAATGTGCGTGTGTACATATACATACAAAATACTCAATTACGATAAAAGAAAATGAAGAAACCAGATAATACCTTATTTAACGTTAATCCACCACGAGTACAGCTATAAGTCAAAAAAATAAGGAGCTGCCAATATACTGTTGGGGCCAACCTATTAGCAAGCCGTGTCAAAACTCACCTTGGACTTTATACTATCAGCCAAAAAAGTAAATGTCATGTACAGTCCTAACAAAAATACCACAACTATAAATAAAACTAACCCTCCCTCTCAAAAAAATAAAAATAAATCTAATCCTTCGTCATCTTTGCCCTCAATTACAAGGAAACAAATGCTAATTTCAATCCATACCAATATCAAGATTTAATATTCGTACAGATAATAAATTGTTCTTACTGGTTCTGAAAAAACAGAATTATTAGATGTTAATTTAGCATGCCACACCTTCAAAAGAGTTTCCCAAAACTCAGTCTTTCAAGCAAAAACATGCAACAGAGAGTTCTATTTCCCAATAGAATGAAACCGAGAAGAGCCTAAATCACTTGGTAGATTGCAGATTATATAAATAAGATAGGGTTTTTATAAATAAATAAATACAAAAGTACGATCTTGATCCGCACAAAGTTCAAGTATTTTAAAAGAAAACAGAAATTCAACGAACCCAATTCAATAAAATCACTTTAAATTATCTTCTTTTCTTCTTTACCATTCCCATTGTAATAGAAACGAATTCAAGTCCAGGATGCACAATGGAAGTCGAGAAACTACAGTGAGCAAACACACATATACACAATCAATGCCCAAAAATCTGGGGAAAATCAAATAAAATTACAGTGGTGAAGAGAAGAAGAGAGTAAAGGGAGATGAGAACTGACCGACGAGGCGCAGGATGTTGTGGAATTGTTTGTCTTATTGCACCTAAATCTGATTTGTTTATGCATGTATACTGCTGAAATATAATGATTCAGAAAACATAATATAAGTAATGAGTTTTCGATTTATTATTATTTGTTTATATTTATTGGTGATAAGACCCGTGAGAGATTTGTGAGTTTGCAGGCGTTTACTTTGCGATCCCGTCTCTCTCAACATTTCTGTCAAAAAGCATTGGCCTTTCTGCTTGTCAAGTTGTCATGGTCCTTTGTCATTAATGCGCAGACAAATTAGTTATACATATGCGTATACGTACACCATCACTGCCACTGCTGCACCACAAATGCCTTGGTTTGCATCCCTTTTGTTTCCTCCTTTTCTTGTATATATATATATATAATTGTACTCTCTTGTTTCTTAAAAATAGTTCTTATTTATTATTTTAGGATATGCACAAAAATTATTCATTTTTTATTTATAAATATTACTTTACAATATATACATTCGATATATTAATGTATTTATCCTTTCAACCACATGACTAGTCATTTTCTCCATTCACAACACATTTATTGATCATTATTAACACTATCAATAAGGTGAAATAATTTATTCACTCACAATACACCAATCATTTTACAATTACTTTCATTAAAACTCATACCAAATCCAATTAGGACTATTTTTAGAGAACGAACAAAATATCATAATTTTGAAACATTTACAATACAAAATGTTCTAATTCCATATCAATTATATAAGATCTATATTTATTATCTTTAAAATTAAAATAAGTTGAACACACTTTTATTATAATATTAATAGACAGATACATAAGTATATTATATATAAAATTATTGCTCTTAAATTAATAGGGATATAATAAGTGGAATCAAATTTTGTAAGATAAGAGTTCGTTCTACTATGTATAGATATATAGGGAGGAAGCCAATCATATTATTTTTTTTCTAATATAAGAATTAGGAACCAATTTGAGCTATTGATTTTTACATGATTTATGAGTGTTGTGAAAATTAATTTGATTTACTACATAAAAAGCACTATCATATAAAAATATTTTTGTACTTATATAAAACATAGTTTTCTAGGAGAGAGATTATATATAAGTCTTTTTAGGCTTTTATAATTCTCTTATCGTATTTTATTTTCCTAAAATAAATTTCACTTAGTAACTATAAGTAGTTTGGAATTTTCATATTATGAAAATTATTGAAAAATAAAATTATACAATAAACTTTTTAATATGATTATATTTATTTTGATTATGAATAAATAATGAAAAAGATTTAATTAAAAAATTAAATATAATATTATTAGTACAAAAGTATTAATCATATTGTTATTATTATTATGAGAAAATTAATCATATTAGTAAATGAATAATAAAAATATTAGTATTTGTGGAAACAAGCCTATATATCTAGAACATATAAAAAAGGAATAGAAGCCTTTATGACCAGGACAGAAGAGTACAGATTTTATCTTATTATGTGATTATGGTATTGTATGATTTGAATATTTTATCTTTGAATCAAATAGATTTTGATAGAGACATGGTCATGTTTGTTGTTACGTGACATGTTATCATCGTGCTCAGATGTTGACATGAATCACCAAATAATAATACCGAGTCTTCATCTCTTTGGACTTGCAGATGCACAGACATCCGCCTCAATGCCCGAAATCGATGTCTATTTAACGTACAATTATTTGACTTTACTTGAGAGTGTAGTTGTTACTATGAAAAATTGACCGTTTGAATTTGAAATTGAAGCCACAAATTCTAAATCCATTACTTGGTATCGCAAAAAAATTTAGATTTAGAATCAAATTTCAATTTCAAATCTCCTAGTTGCGTAATTTGAATTCTACGGCTAAAATAAATATTCAGAATTTTATATACATAATGTGTGCTCTCCCTTTCACACACACACTTTATTTCTTTATCTCTTTCTCTCTCACATACACACAGGCCCCTCCTCTCTCTCTCTCTCTCACACACACACACATGCCATGTCTCTGTCTCTCTCACACACACATAATTTGTCTCTTTTTTTTCTCTCTCTCATAAACACACACCACACTTTCCCCCCACTCTCTAATTTTTTGGCATCTAATTTTCTAATTATATCTAATTTTGAGTCATTTCATTTAGAATTTTCATGATTTGTTATTCAGGGATTTTTAGAAGAACAAAACATATTTATTCATTTGATGAAAATACAATTATTTAGTTTGTTCGATTTAATTTTCTACCGAACTAACCATAAGTTGATGCCTGCGTATATGTATTTGGATTATATAAAATAGATAATGTATGTCATATTTATGGAAGAGTGTGTTTAGTATCATGGTTTGTTTAGTGCCATATTTATTAAAAAAAATACACACATACACATGCTCTAAATGCTACATAATATATACAAATAAAGTACAAAATAAATTATTCAATTAAAAATTAATGTCAAATTTTGGTTATTTTTGTGACTCACCAAATAAAATATTTAGAATTACAATACAATTCTATATTAAGTACTTAATTTTACAAAACAAAGGATTTGAGATTGAACTAGAATATTATAACTACAAATTCAATTCCATAAAACTACAATTACAATGCACTTCCAAATTCATTCTACCAAACACACCCTGATAGATTTTCTGATGAGCCATTTATTTTATTTTTTGATCGGGTAAATAGAAATTTTAAATGTCGCATCACGATGGATTTGAAACCAAGACTTCTAACTTCAGGCATTAACTATTTTACTACTAAAGCAGCATACACTCTACTATTTATTGCCATAGGATTATTTACAATACATTAAGCAGGGTGCAAAATGAACCAGTAACTAAATATGTATACTCTTATGTTATATATCAAACGATTGGTATATGATTTTTGCACACCCTAAAATAACAAACAATCAAAATAATACAAACTAGATCATATATTTACATAAAATAAAACTGCAATCTATCGTTTAGATAGGATCCAAACCAATAACTTCTTTTTTAAAGAAAGTTTTTTATATGTCAACCTTATTATTTAAATTGGATCTCATCTACCAAAATTAGTAATTCTCAATAAATAAATAAATAAAGTTAAAATCAATTTTGAGAAAGATTAAAGATGCTAAAATTCATACTATAAATTATACTTGATTCCAAAATTTATTGCAATTTATTCTTAGTCAGTGTAGGCCAACCAAAATTTATTGCTATCTGTTATAGAAGATTCAATATGTTGGAATGTCATAAGTTTTATCCTTCTACAAATAGATTGTGATAAGGGCTCCCAACTACATCTGATGGAACGACGTTTAATTTTATCAAATAAATACTATTTTTAGGGCTACAATGTGTAACCATTTAGACGAAGCCACTGTCGTACTCAAAACTGTCTAATGATTTTATAGTGTATAATTTGTTATAGATATAGTCAAATTTAGGATCATTAGAAATCATGGACCTCCAATTTGGTGAGCTAACTCTTCTATCCAAACTCGAAATATTTATCTAAATACGACGACTCAATCTCATTAGATCACTAATATCAACTCGCACATCTCACATATTTATCTAGAGAACAAGATTAAAATGATAATCATTACCAAAAAATGAGTTTTACAATATCATTTATAAATAGAAGAATACTACAAATTTGAGCTTGTATTACAAAAATATTTGATACCAAACGATCTTGTGGAAGTCTTTGATATGGTTCGACAAGAGTTCTGATAAGTACCCGAACTACTCGCGAACTTACTCTAAGCTTTAGCAAATATATAAGTTAGAATATCGTGAAAATAAGTTTTTCTTAATAATTGATTGATAGTGTCCGAGCTGATTTGGATTAATGAAATATATATATAATATATATAGATGCATTAAAGTGTGACGACACCATAAATGCATAACTAAGATCTAATCTAATCCGTAGGATTAGATAATGGACATCTATGATCTCAACTAAATATTGATCATTATTCGTTTTATATTGTATCATTAAAGAGTAAAGTTGGTAACATAAAAAAAAAACGCGATAAATATTTATGAATATTACTACAAAAAACGGGAGAAATAACTCCATTGTATCAACGCGATCATTTAGTGTGCCTAAAGTACCAAAAATCCATTCAAAAATTTCACTGTTGAGAAATCCAAAAGTCGTCCATTGCTAGAGCTTCTATCATTCAAAAATTCTACAACATTCACACGAGCACTAGAATAACAAGAGGGTGGCAATTTATACGGGACTTATAGCATTGCTCTTGGTGACTCGGCATTATTTATTCGTACATTAATTTATAAGGATTCATTATTTTCTGAATTATCATGATATGTGTTAAGCATAAAAATATTATGAATATTAATTATTATATGTGATGATATGTAATATAGTGAGTCATCCTAAATTGATTGTGATTATATGTATTGTGATTATATTCATTAAAATAAAATAATGATGTAGTGATTCTGTTAAAATGACATGTGGTATGTAAAATTAAGAAAGCTGCAGATTGATATGCTATAGAATGGAAAATGATAAAATAATATTATAGTAATGATGTGTAAATGAAGATATGATGATAAACAATTTTGAAAATGATGATATGACTTGCACTATGTAATTGTATAATAATCATATAATGATGTTTAAATGAAGCTATGAGAATAAATTATTTAAAAAATGATGATATAAATTGCACTGTGTAATGGTATATTAATCATGGTGCTCTTGATTGCAGGTTTTCTATGTCAACCGCATAGTCCATCTTTAGAAAATTGTAGTACGTTGCTACCCTACAATTAAGGGATGAACATGTGATATGCTAAAGAAAAGATAAGTGCATGGGATAAAGTATGGTCAAAGTGGTAATGGATTTGTGGAGCCCAAATATGACGAACGCCCACTGCCAACTGTGACAAGCATTGACCGAGTTGAAGCTGCGGGGGAGCAAGCTCCTGAAACTAGACATAAGGAGAAAGATGTTGTTAATGCAATCAATGAGTCCACAAAATCTATGAACAACAAAAGCGGTGGCCGATTTGATGTCAATGCTTCTGTTGCATTTGAAGGAGACTCCCCTTCACATCCGTACCATGGATTGCTTCAAGATAGCATTTGATGCAACCAAAAGTATAAATGATCTATCACAACAACAACCCGAGGCTTCTATGGACGTCATCACCAATCTGACGCAGGCAATGACAGACGATGACTTCAATAAGCTAGAGTGGGTTGAGGCCATCGAGGCAGTCATGAGGATGGTTGATGAGAGGGATAATATCTACAATAACAACGATGTCCTAAGCTTCAGCATTGGTTTGGGAACCTTGAGTGTAAGTTGAAGTTTAAAATGTCGAATAATGTTTACTTTTTTGCATTTAATATCTACTATATATTGAATACTTGTTGGTTGTATTATAGATGGAAGAGTGTCACGACGGTGCTCATGACAATGTTATTCGTTACGAATTGAATCAACCTTTCGAAGTTAAAGCGAAAGATGTAGTGACAAACACTATTAAACAAGATGCTCTGGTTTAGGTAAATTAATGACGACAAACTGTAATTGTTGATGATATAATTAATGTACTAATATTGCTATAATTTAAGGGGCCTGCTGATGGTGGTGGGTTATAAGATGACGTGGTCTGTAAGAACTTACTCCAAGAATCAAAGGGGAAGCAATGTATGATCGAACCAAATGTCCAATCTGAATCTCATGAAGTACTATATCAAACATATTATAACACATTGAATTTTATCAATGATTCAATTTTGTTACCTATTTGGTTGATATCATCGGCAATAATGGTAAGCATAAAGTGTAGATTGGTCAAACTTGGCAAGGTCAGTGACAACATTGGTCACATGATGCCTGTTGTAAGTCCAAGTGAAGGTGACTTTGTTCTCGTCTCTGCAGTTGGTAACAAGGCAGTTGAAAGTGAAAATATAAGTGTGTAAATTGATACTAACGTGCTTTTGAAAATTCCTGTTGACAACGTAAATTATTTAGTCAAAACATGATACTATCATCATATAATAATGATATTTTCCTATTATAATAATGACTTGTTTCAATATGTATGATGATACTATTTATGTTAAGTTTATTGATATTTTATATATAGGCTTAATTTTGAAATGGTAAAAATGATGTGTGAATTTACAAGCTTAATGTTTATGTGTGTTTGTAATAATTTAAATATAGTCCCCATAATATTATCTCCTTGTCATAATTTAAAGTATAGATTGATCCAGCTTGGCAATGTAAGTGACGACGTTGGTCACATGACGCATGTTATGAATCCAAGTGAAAATGACTTTGTTCCTATTTCTGCGGTTGGTGAGAATGCATCCAAAGAAGAAAATATAAGTGTCTTGCATTATACTAATGTGTATTGGAAAACACATTTCAACATTGACATCAAAATTTTAATGTGAAGCCAACCGGTGATTGTTATAACTTGAGGAATAGAGCGGATCTTAATTTATCCCATGCACTCCGATCTCCGTACAATGAAAGAGTTGTGAGTACTTCGGCAAAGCTGAGCAATAAAAAGAAGGTGTTGTACTATTGAATACTGACTACGAAGTACACCGACGAGTAAGATGAGATCAATTTTGCATTTAAAACTAATCATTACCACAATATATTATAGTCATTGTATGTTTCTATCAATGTCATTATCTTGTAAAAGAAGTCTGGTTCCACAAGAGTTGCTACAATTTGGTTTATCTTTTATAAATCAATTATGATATGTATAATGAGAGTTAACTATTTTTTTGAATTTTAGGCACCAGATTGTGTACGACGATGATGTCATCAAAGTGACGAAGTCGGAGTTCCACGCACTGGAATCTCACGTACATGTTGCAGTCAGTATGGTCGACGCTTGGAGTTCATACCTCAACCATATGTAGGAGTATTGTTCCCCTTAGTCGCCAATCCAACTTTTCTTAACCACATACCCCACGATAATTGATACAAACTCATATTATTTTTATATTATTTAAACTGCATATTATTAATGACATAACTCAATTTTCACTGTAGAGCTATATTGTTGTGAATAAACCGGCTACATGGGATTATAATAGGACACAAAAGAAATTCTCATAAAGAGTGACTGTTGAGACCCAAGCAATTTCATACTTCAGATGGAGCAAGTTTGATTTTCTAAGATGTTTAATGGATCCTATAATTTAAAGTAATACCATATCAATTATAACACATTATATTAAATAACTTGTACGTTGTAAACATGTATTCTGCTCCATTTGTTCAATGGATCACTACTATATTGTTTGCTTGGAATGCGAACTGATGTCATTGAAATAATTGATAATTCAAAGTCAAACGATAAAGTTCGTCTAGATGTTGCATACGGTGAAGTCCCATTTTCATTGGTATGTAAAATTCTTTTATATACAATATGTAAAGATAAGTGTGTATGATTAAATATGCTTTGTGATGTACTGTATAATGATATTGTGGTAAGCATCAAAATAGCGTAATATATTGTGATAAAATATGCTTCGTTGAACTTGATGAATGCCCAGTTGTCTTGTGATGATATGCAAATGATTAATTAATGAGAAGTTGTAATCATTTTAACGATATATAATATAATGAATTGTTCTCTACTGATTGTGATGATATGTATTGTAATTTTGACCGTTTTAATTTTTAATGATAAACTGATTGTCTGATAATGACACTTGTTATGCTGAATAATGTTAACTGCTTTTAATGTTTTGATTGGTGTTGATATACGTTATAATGATATGTATAAGAAAAAATAATGAAAAAAATGGTATAATGGTAATGATATAATTTACGCTTATTAATGTCTTAGTTTGATTTCTTTAATGGTTTGTATTATACTTTTGTTATGTTATTGTGCCAAATGCAGATAACCTTATTCTGCATCCATATCAAAATGAGAAATAATATGAAGACTGCAAGAAAGTTGAATAGAGGACCTGTTAATCTGCTTCGTATGTTGTGGAGAACTACTACGAACAAAGACGATTGTGGTGTCTACCTAATGCGACATATGAAGACTTAGATGGGGAATGGGTTGAAGGATTGGATTTGTGGCCTTACGGTTAAGACTGGAAGAGTATTGCAAACGTTAAGGTCAAGATATTGTTGCTCCTTGTTGGCCTCGAAAATGAACCACCATTACTTCCAAAATAAGGTGGACTTCGAACGACATTTTGAGAATGCAAGCAAGAACAAAAAGGTAGACGTTGAGAAGATGATAACTGATTTAAAGAAAAAAGCTGGGGTTAGTAAATGACTTACGATCTTTTGCATTTTCGTACTTTGGTTGTAGACTTTTAACAAAACTTATTTAACTCTTTGGTTCAATGAAAAGATTCAAACAATTTACCTTGATTGTATTGTCGACGTTGTTGCTGTTTAATGGTTTATTAATATTGGAACATATTTTTCTCGTTTGGTGTTTGCTCTTCTATTCTAATTAGTAGTTTTAAATAAGTGTAAAACACTCATTGACAATATATAATGAGATACTTCTACTCATATTATGATATAATTCCTAACATATAATGATTTGCAAATATTTATATTATGTTGTTGTCAACTTATAATGATGCTTAATTCTAAATGTATAATGATATTGTCTGACTCATGCGATGATTAAAATAGGAAGGTGTAATGATATAAACCGATACAAGCGATGATAACAGTTAAATTTAATAATGATATTTATTTCATTGTACGAAGACCTAATGAATTTTTTTGTTCCAAAACTTTTAAATGAAAACAGAACAAAAGGAAACAATTATATGCTTTGCTCTGAGATTTATGTCTATTTTTCTCTTTTACTTTGTCGCAATTAATTGCATCATGATGACCTAACTCACCATATTTTGCACATCTTCTAGCATGTTTGTTTAGATCCCACAAAGCCTTTTCTTTTCTTGATATCAATCGACTTCCAAATCCTTTAGTCTTAACTGCATTAGGAGGTTGTACATCAATCACATCCGGTCTAGTTGTCCTGTAAAACTCCTCGATCATCTTCTTTTTTGAATAGTTCACAGTACGTCCCCTTCACTAAAAATTTGTAGCCATGCATCTTCTTAAGCTATTGTAAGTAGAAAAATATGGTTTTTGTTCCCCTCAATTCTCTGAACTAGTTCAAAGAATGATGCATACAATTTGTTCATAGCCTTACGATTCTCGTCCACAATTGAATGATCTTTTGATACATCACTCAAATTGTTATGCGAATATTTCACTAAAGCAGACTTCAACCACCTTACACCATAATATTTCTTTGTTATCAGCTTCACATATTTATTTTTGGAAACAAATATTATGTGACTGCAAAATATGCCAATTTTCACAAACAATTTGCAACCACATGAAAACAATCGTGCACAACATCATAACTAACAATCCATGTATCGCTGCTACAATTTGAAATTGTAAAGTAAACTAAGATTGGAAATATAGTTGACCATGCTAACAAAGTTGGACAACCCTAATTGGAGATAATATGGATTTCATTGCTTACGCAAGTTTAATACATGGTTTCATTTGCTGACAATTGATACAGAAGTAGTGATTATTCAAAAATATGATTTTTAGAAATTTGATTTTGAAAAAAATGAGTGATTGCAAATTTCTTATCTAGTGTTATGTTTTAGCGCACGATCTAGATTTAACATGTAAAAATACAATAATTGAGTAATCATTCAAGTTTATAAAATATATATTTTCACTTTTTAACTAATAAGAATATATAAAATTTTCTATATGAACAGTATATTTTATAATTTTGCAAATTCAATATCGCTCAATAAGATAATTAGCAATGGGGAAGGTACATATATAATATAAAAAATATATAATATATACAAACACAAACTATTAAATGACTAAATTAATGAGAAATAAGTCGGACATGTCCGGCACAAGCATATATTGCAGTGGCGGATAGAGGGGGGCGGAAGGGGGCAGCCGACCCCCCCGACCCCCTCTCCCGACATCTAAATCTTCCATAGGATAGTAGGAAACAGCCACAACCGCCCCTCCTGATTTCCAGAATCTGCAGGAAGAAGAAGCTGCTAAAAAACAAAGTTAATTTTTTCTTTTGGATTTGAGCCAAATTCCTGAATAAAAGAGAGGCCCAAGACAAAACTATTTATCCCTATGCATTTTATTTTGAACAGCAACCCATACTTTCTTCAGTTCTTCTAATCTTTTAATTCTCAAACACGCGTGAGACGACGAAGATAATTTCTTCTGCAAATCTTATTTCATTTCTCATCTCGACAGCGCCGGCACCTTCGTCCTGCAAATCATCTCACCCTCAATCGGCAATTCGGCGTCTTCCTTAATCTTCTGTAATTTTCTGTCTTTCTAATCTTATATATATATATATATATATCTGAACTTGTTTTTTTAATTAGATGGTGGTAACGAATTGATGATTGATGAATAAATGTATGAATTAACTACTAAATTATATCTTATTAAATAGTGATGTCAGATGTGTTGAAACTTGAATTCACGTTCTTGAATTTGGCGATGATCATGATGATTCATGATTAAATAATTAAAATATTGAATTAAGAAGACGTGTTGGAA
>JAYDZE010523551.1:0-15340 GCA_034509125.1 Monilaria moniliformis
AATAATAATCTTCTCATAAATTGGGAAATAAGGTTTTACAAATACAAAGTAGCTCAAAGCTTGCTTTTCAGTATATACCCTAACAGGGCTCCCTTTCTCTTGACCTTCTGAGGAGTTCGTCTCTGATTTCTCCGAGGACTTCTGGTTTTAGACTTGGATCAAGTTTTTCTTTGCCACTGGAAAGAAGGGCTCCATAGGTTCCTTCCCTTCCTTTTTCTTTTCCGTTCTGCTTCTTCTCGCTTTTTTCTTTCTCGTCCAGTTTTGGGCTCAGTGGACTATCCTCTCTTTCTCCTTATGGGGAATCATCCACATCAAACCCGAGGTTGCGTTCCACCAGCTGTCTCAGTATGGTGTCGCCCAGATCTGCTTAGGCTGGTTCCACTTAGGCAGTTTCCGCGGCTTTTCTTACGCTTTCCTCTCGCTGGATCCTCTCTATTTCTCGCCATGTTCTTTCCCTCAATTCTTTCCAGTACTCTTCAGTGTTGTTTGGTTGAGATGTGGACTCCCCTCTGGCTGCTTCTTCTCAGCCTTTCTGGCTCTGTTGCTCTTCTGACTAGCCATTTTGATAAACACTGGTGTCGATGAGGTTTTTGGGGTGTTGGTTAGTGTTACCTCCTCTGAAACAGCCATTCTTTTCTTGCTTTTCAGGGCCATTTTTTGTTTTTGAAGAGTGGGGGTAAGGGTATTGCTCTTTGAAAAGGTTGCAAATGAAATTGCTTTGGCTTTTCTCTATTTTCCTTTAGCGTGTGAATGACTAATGAGGGTGGAAGCCGGCTTCTAAGCCTGAAAACGTATATCAAATTAGGGAAGGTAGGCTCACGTGCTTTGTCGGGGCTGTAGACGCATGTTCCTGATTTCTCGGGATTCGGGTCCTCCTTTCAGATGCCTTAGCCGTTGATTCCCTCATTCGATTTGAATTTGATAATATCTGATGGGATTCTTTTTAGGGTTTGATTGATTCCCCCTAGGGCGGATCTTTCCCCATGCAGCAAATATCTCCATGCCATTATTCGAACATCTTTCATTCCCCGTTTTGCCATGTGTCTCTCCTTGCAGAAACAAACAACGAACACAAAAAGAAATAAAAATGAATAAAAAGCATTAAAACAAGAGAAAACATAAATTAAACTTACTAAATTATGTACAGAGGATTCCCTTTTTGGTATCTCATGTTGTTCATGATATGATCGCTTCCCCTGGCCAGCATAGGACATATGGTTCCTTTTGATCTTCAGTCGAGTGGATAGGGCATGTAAAGTGGAGTTTCTTCCACCCTACACGCTTCTCCAGCCTTAAGGAAATGCTTCAATCTTTGACCATTTACCACAAAGAATGTTGCACTCTCTTCCATTTCTTGGATCTCTATAGCTCCGTTCGGCTTCAACCTGGATTAAAATAGGAGCACCAACTGGCCAACTCGGAAGTCCTTTTTGCGGATGTTCTTGTCATGCCATAACTTCATCTTTTCTTTGTACCACGTGGTAGCGTCATATGCTTCCCAACGTAACTTTCCAGTTCTTGAAATTGTAGCTTCCTATGCTCCTCACACTTGTTTGTTTGCATATTCAATTGTTGAACAGCCCAATATGTTTTATGTTCTAATTCCACAGGAAGATGACACATCTTCCCGAACACCAACTGATAGGGCGACATCCCTATTGGCGTCTTATATGTCGTGCAGTAAGCCCACAATGCATCGTCCAGTCTCATGCTCCAATCTTTTCTCGAGACTCATATGGTATTTTTGAAGATATTCTTAATCTCTCGATTTGATATTTTAGCTTGTCCATTTGCTTGGGCATGGTACGAGCTGGACAGTCTATGGTGTACTCCATACTTTTTCATTAGTCCTTCAATTTGTGCGTCCCTTGGTCACTAATCACAGCTCGTGGAATTTCGTATCGGCTAAAAATGATAGATTTAAGGAATAATGATACCTCATTAGCCTCATTAGTCCGTGTCATTTTTGCTTCTACCTATTTCGATAAGTAATCCAAGGCGAGCAAGATATAGCTGTATCGTAGGAGCTTGGGATAGGTCCCATGAAATCCATTCCCCATATGTTGAACACTTTGCATACTATCATAAGCATCTGGGGCATCTTATCCCTTCTTGAGATTTTTCCCATCATTTGGCATCTTCAACATTGCTTGCAAAAAAATGTGCATCGCGGTGTAAACTGGGCCAGTAGAAGCAACTATCTAAAAAATTTCTTGTTGTTTTCTTGGCTCCAAAATGTCATCCACAAGCGTAAGAATGACAATGCTCAACCAGACTTCTTTGCTCATTTTTCGGGATGTATCTTCGGATGATTTAATCCACCCCTACCTTCTATAGGTAAAGGTCATCCCACAAATAATATATGCTTTCACTTCTTAGCTTCGCCTTACTGAGGGTTTCCATAAATGGTAGTTGGCCAGTGGAAAGGTAGTTCACTAAGTCAGCATACCATGGTTCTCTTATTTCATCCTCATCCTCTAGTTTTTCTCTCAAGATAGCATACAAATGTTTCTCTTGGTGGATGATGGGTCGTCCGTCATCTTTTCCAACCAACCTACTAAGGTGATCTGCCACCTTGTTTTCAGCTTCTTTTTTGTCTCTAATCTCCAAATCAAATTCTTGGAATAGCAAGATCCAACGTATCAACCTAGGCTTGGATTCTTTCTTCGACAATATGTACTTAAGGGCGGCATGGTCGGTGTAGACGATAATCTTCGATCCTAGAAAGTAAGTCCTGAATTTCTCAAAAGCATACACCACTGGCCGCAGTTCCTTTTCATTTGTGTCATAATTGCTTTGGGATTGGTTCAATGTCTTTGAGGCGTAGTAAACAACATGGCTCTTTTTTCCAACTCGTTGCCCAAGTACAGCGCCCACGACATGTTCGCTTGCATCACACATAATCTCAAATGGAAGATTCTAGTCGGGGCCTCGAACCACTGGGCCTGCGACCAACTTATTGGTCACAAAAGCTTCTTAGCAATTTTCATCAAAGTTGAAGGGTACATCATTGTGGAGAAGCCTATTTAAAGGTTGGGCAACCTTAGCGAAATCTTTCATGAATCTTCTATAGAATCCAGCATGTCCTAAGAAACCTCGGATCTCCCTTTGGCTCTTTGGAAATGGTAGCTGCTCAATGGCGTCCGCTTTGCTTTATCCACTTGAATGCCCTTTTCCGACACTATGTGGCCTAAGACTATGCCCTCTATCACCATAAAGAGGCACTTTTCTATATTCAACACCAAGTTCTTCTTCTCACATCTTTCTAGCACTACATCCAAATGGCACAAACACTTCTCAAATGACTCCCCGTAAATCGTAAAATAGTCCATAAAAATCTCCATGCATTATTCAATTAAGTCTGAAAATATGCTCATCATGCACCTTTGAAATGTATCAGGGGTATTGCACAATCCAAATAGCATCCTTCGATAAGCATATGTACCAAAACAACATGTGAATGTGGTTTTCTCCTGGTCATCTGGGTTAACAAAGATCTCAAAGTAACCACTATACTCGTCCAGAAAGCAAAAGAATTTCTTTCCCGACAACATTTCCAACATTTGGTTAATAAATGGAAGGGGAAAATGGTCCTTCCGAGTGGCTGCATTCAACTTCCGGTAATCGATACATATCATCCAACTAGTTACTAGGCGGGTCGGGACCAACTCATTCCACTCATTTGCAACAACTTGAATGCCTGATTTATTTGGCACCATATGCACTGGACTAACCCACTAGCTATCAGAAATAGGGTACATTATACCCATACTAAGCAACTTCAAAATCTCCTAGAGAACGGCTTCCCACATGTTGGGGTTCAGTTTTCTATGAGGGTCTCTCTTGGGTTTGGAACCGTCTTCGAGATATATATAATGCATGCATATATATCCAGACTGATTTCTACTATATCGGTCAAGGTCCATCCAATAACCTTTTTGTGCCTGCTAAACATTTGCTTTATCTGATCCTCCTGCTCCTTGTCCAATATGTTGTTGATGATCACGGGTAGCGTCTCCTCCTCTCCAAGGTACACGTAATTCAAATCTTGAGGAAGAGGCTTCAGCTGCACATTTGATGGCTTGTTATCCACCAGGTCTATCTTCTTTTTGAACGGTACCCTAGGCAGTTGGAGGGTCTCCTTCCCATTTCCCGGTTCCGAGATTGTACAACGTTTGAGAATTTCAACTTCAATCTCCTGGTCACTGAGCCCTTGTGTATTCAGCAACTCATTCATCCCTGCGGATTTCGGCTTGGCAGAGATTTGCAGGTAACCTTCGGTATTTTCCAGCAAAAATTCAGTCTCAATGTGTCCATGGACTATAGGGTCAATGACATCAACAGACAAAGCATTTTCGATAACCATTGGTCTCTTCATGGCTTTATCAATGCTGAAAGTATATTTATCTCCATGATAATCTAGACAGATTGTCCCATCAAAAATATTGATTATTGTTTTAGCTGTTCTCAAGAATGGTACGCCACTGGAATCACCAGGGGTTGTTTCATTTATTTTAATCACATGGAATTCTGCAGGATATAGAAACTCATGCACCTTTACCAGGACATTTTCTAACATTCCATCTGGGCATATGCAAGTTCTGTCAGCTAGCTATATTACCACTCTAGTCTCAATCAGAACTATCTCAGTCAAGTTATTGTACACCGATAAAGGCATAACATTTATCGATCCTCCCAAATCACACATAGCATGCTCGATAAAAACTTCACCTATCATTATGGGCAGCGAGAACGTACCTGGGATTGCGCTCTTGATTGGCGGCTTCTTTTGAATGATTGCGGACACGTTCACCCCGATCACTATCTTTCCTTCTTCCTTGGATTTTCCAGCGATGAATCTTTGATGAACTTGCCCAAGGGCAGAATTCTCAGTGCTTGGAGTAAGGGTAGATTAATTTCGAGTTTGCTGAAAATCGACATGAAGTCGACTGGGTCCTCCTGTTGCTTCTTCTTATTCAAGCGGCTAAGGAAAGGTGGTATTACCTTGGATGATGGATTATGTAGCTCCTTTGACATTCATTCCTTATACTTTTTGGTGGTAATTTGATCCTGTGATTTCCGTAGACTGAGCAGTGTAATGGTGTCTCTAGTATTTTCTTTGGATCCCTTTTCAAACTTCACATTTTTGGTTCTTCCAACTCCAAACCCGACGTTCGGGTGATCTTGTTCACATTCTCCATGTGCGGTTATTGTACCCGGGCGGGAATTCTGCCTTTATTTTCCCTCAACTCGTTCATAGCTACAACTAGTTGAGACATTTGTCTTGTCAAATACTCCAAGCTCACTCTTTGTTCCTTTTGGGCATCTTGGACCTTGTGCACAACCTCATTGTTGGATTGGAGATTGTTCTGTATAAAGTGTTGTGATCTAATAAGTTTTTCTATCATGTCCTTCAGACTCCTTGCTTGTTTGGTATGCCCTTGCGCTGGATAAAGTTTGCCCTTGATTGTTCTGAGGTTGAAAATTTCTTTGGTGGGTTGGTCGGTATGGTTGGTTTTGATTTTTAGGCATTTGGTGATTTTGATGGTTTTGAAATGGGGTGGTTATTTGGGACTTTTTGGTGTTAATTTGGCTGATTTTGTTGATTTGGCTCTGCCCATCTGAAATTTGGGTGGTCTCTCCAGCCTGGATTGTATGTTGTTGTGAATGGATCTCTCATTTGTCCTTGGTTGGGCCAGTTGCCCGCACCATTAACTTTAGCTATCGCGTCTTCATCTTCCACCTGACAACATGGTAAGGTATGACCTTGCTTCCCGCATGCTCCGCAAACTTCTTTAGGCATGGGTCCACGTAAAACTTTGTCCACTACAGTCGCCAATATTATTTCCAACTTGATAGTTTTGACTTCAATCTTTTCCTCTAACTCTTTAGTGCCTACATTGACGTGTGCTCCCCTTCTTAACAATAGGGACTGTGGTTTCTCATACTCCCTTGTTGCATCGACTAGGGTCTGAATCACCCTTCTTGCTTCACTAACTTTTGTTTTTGAAAATCCTCCTCCGCTCGAAGAGTTTGCCAAATTTTTAGATTCCACGGTCATTCCTTGGTAAAAATATTGCAGAAGATCACCTTCTAATAGCTTTTGATTTGGACAACTGTCCACCATCCTATTGAATCTAGTGCAATATGTGTTCAAGGACTTGTCGAATCCTTGCTGAACGCCGATGATTTTCTTTTTCAATGCATTGGTTTTTGTTGCAGGGAAAAAGTACTCGGGAATATTCTTTCCATTTCTGGCGAAGTCTCTACAGAGTCTGGTGGTAGGCTAGTGAACCAGGCATTTGCCTCGCCAGATAGAGTGAATGGTAGCACTGGAAGTCGAAACTTCTCCTCAGTGACTCATCCTGGCCATTTTTTAATGCGACACATTTTGATGAGCTCGAAAATTGTATGGATCTTCGTTCTTTTTTCCATAGAATTTTGGCAACACATTTAGTAAGGCTAATTTTATCTCAATAGGTGGCATCCCTTCTGGAAGTTTTATGGGGGTCGGGAGATCATCAGTCAAATGATATGAAGGTCCTCCAGTCTAGGGTCTTCGTCTCACTCAGCCATTTTGCTCCTAGGGATTTCTTTCTTGTTTCGGGATCCACGGAAGCTCCTCCTCTTCAGACTCTGAGTCTTCAAATAGGGCAGCATACAAGCTTGTTCTCTCCTGGGATGTGGAAAACTGTCTCTTCAATCTCCTTGCAGTCCTTTTGATTTCAGGATCGAATAGCAACTGAGGATGCAAAGATCTTCTCATAAACTGAAAAGAAAAAAAAAAGTAGATTAGAGGGGGTTATTTACAAAGAATACAAATCAAATGGAAAACTACGCCTTATCTCCAGCAACATCGCCATTTAATGCAACGGATTTTGGTAGTGCATGCTATCATGAAGGAAACACGTCGCCCACATCAAGTTGTTACTTTCGCACTTTCCTACTATTAATTAGTATTTGGTAAGTTGGGTTGTCGATCCCACGAGGATAAGGCAGTCTAGCTAGTTTGATTGTATTCTTATGCGTTTGGCGATGCCGCAACACCTAAATGTAAGGTTGCGGGAAACTAACGAAGTATTAAAATAAGACGTATTAAACAAGCAATTAACTAGGCAAGGAAAAGGACCACGGAAAAGATTAGATGAACTGGAACATACCTTACGAACACCACATTAAATTAAAGTCTAGTTTACTTGTAGTTAATGAGCTAACAATTAATTAAAGAAGCTTTAGACAAACAGTTGCAGGCGCAAAGGCTGACTTGCACGGATTTGGAAAAAAAACAACTATCAGCTATCTTCTGAAACTAAAAGCATCTAAACCAATTCTGGTAACTTTTGTTCTAGCCTGGTGGCCCCCTATTACCTCTCTCTCCTCCTTATGCAGAAAGTAAACCAATTGGACTAACACTTTGGTCAACTGCAAATTTTTCCCCTTCTTCTTCCCTAAACTCTAATGATTACAGCTGGAAATGGAGTTGCCGAAATAAGAGTGTTGCACCGCCATAAATAAAATATACAGCTATCATCTGAAGTTTAATCCATGTGAACTTGTAATTCCTTAAAGTTCAAGCCGTCACTAGGGTAGTCGGGGACCCCATGAAAATTAATTCACAAATACTCTAATTTAGGGAGACCATATATAATTCTATATTTGATTCCAAAAGAATAAATCTAATTATAATTATTGCTTAGTATTTTTTTATAAAAAAATGTTTTGCACATAATTATAGAATAAGCAGATATGCAGATGATCCAGCGCCCCGTTGCTCCCGCTAATGCCAAGAGCTGCCAATGCCCGTTGGCCGAGTCCCGCCGAGTGTTGCACCCCCGACCTTGCCAACGGCCCGTGCCCCTACGTTCGCTTGCTGAGGGACATCGTCCGATGTCGACCGCACATGGTGCCAGGTATCGGGGCTGCTGGGCACTAGCGCACGCCCTCACCTGATGCCCAATAACTATCGCCCGTCGTTTGTTGCCTAACGCTGTGCGAGGGGACCTGATGAGGGCTACTGGGCAAAGCATGCCTAACCTCTGTGATGGGTTCAAAACGTGCCATTGTTGAGGAACATGCTGCTCTAATCAAAGATTCTTTGTACCTCTCTTTCCAAAATACTATGAATTAATATGCGGTAACGAGAGTGTCGATCAAATATAGAAATTGGAAAATTCGTTAAGTAATTACGGGCTTAGGTTGTTAGCGGTGCCGCCACACCTTAAGTGATGTGAGTAAAGGTGAGCTAAAGAAATGATTAAGTGCGAAACTTCTAAATTATTAATCTGGGCAGAGTAGAAGGGGTACATGAATGATTGAACTGAAACTAAACATAATGACAAGGAATAATGAAAAAACATCAACTAAGCAAGTAAAGGAAATAATTAATTAAGACAAAACCAAAGTTGTAAAGATAAACTAAAAACGCCGCATCAAACACACCATTTCTGTGCAAGTTAAAAGGAATCAAGTAAAGTGAACCAAACAAACAAAATGCATTAAATGAGGTTTTTTCCATTTCAGGTAATGTTGGAGACTATCCTGATAAAGTAGTGGTCCCTACTATAATTTCGTCCTTTTTTCTCTCTCCTTGTTCCCTATCTCCTAACTAAACTGAAATAAAGCAAATACCATGCAGAGGTCTACACAACCTAACAACTATGCAAGCACTAGAATCATAGGAACTCCATTGATATAAAACATGCAGGTGATTGGAAAGTGGTCAGAAAGCTTGAAATCTCTAACTATGACGCATCAAACTGTGTAGGCTAAAAGATTTACATGAAACGATACTTACATCTAAACTATTGTTTATCATCACGTATGGAAAAATAAAACATTGCAACAAACTAGGCAAAAACTAGCAGAAAACAGCTATTAAACATGAAATCAACTTGAAAGTAAAATGAATTATTTTTAAATATAAACTAATATGCATCAAGCAAACATGAATATGACATCAAAATCAACACCAAAAATATGGAAACTAAGAGAGTTGAAAATAGCTAAACAAAACTCAGATCATCAGTGTCAAAGCTAAAATAAAAAATATTAATCAAATAACAACGGCTGAAATCAAAACTAAACTAGCTAACATCTAACTAAGATTGCTTGGATTGAATAAAATAGAACAACGGAGTGAGTGAATCCCCTTTACACTCATGGTTCTTCCTTATTTCGTCTATCCCATGGCTTCTTCTAGGCTCTTCGCAGCTTCTGGATAGCAGCAAGTATGGTGGGAGGTATGAGAGTGAATTTGAAGTTTTTGTGAGTTAGAATGTGTAGTGAGTGAATTGAAGTGAAGTGAAAAGAAGTGTAGTGAAGTAAAGTGTAGTGTGGCCTCCCTGAGTGTGTCTCTTTAATGTTGATAAGTAGCAATGTGTTGCTAGTTTAGGGGTCTAATTGAGCTTAAAATGAGCATATATCTACACTAATGAGGTGATAATGGGCAGGAAATTGAAGAAATAAGAGCAAGGGGACCGAAGTGCTGAGAAATGAGAACAAGCTGAATCAAGGCAACAGAGACCTTCAAGCTGCCGAGCTCACACCGCTCCAGATCGCATCGCGATAGCTCAACAGTTCGTCAGATCGGCAAATCGGCAGTTCGTCAGCTAGTCAACTCGGAAGCTCGGAAAATTCCACAGGGCTAAAGCTCGGCAACGCCAGCTCGGCAGTTCAGAAGTCCAGAAGTTCGTCAACTCGCCAGAGCGGCAGAGCACCAGCACAATTCACCAGATCGGCAGGTCGGCAATATCCACAGCGGCAAGCTTAGCAAAAGCAACCTGAAGCGCTGAAGCAGACACTACATAAGAGACAAAGCGGTCCCCAGGCAGATTTGGTGAGCTGGCACTACCAGTTGCATGCAGAGGGTAGAAACGTCCAATCAACCAGATGAAAAGTAAGGAAAACCTAGCTTGAAGGAAGGGAAAGCCACCCTATAAAAGCTAGAAGGAGAAGGAGAAAAGGGAACACTCGGATAACAATACTTTTAGATAGCTCCTAGATAACTCTTAGAGAGAACTTTACTTTTCATCTGGGGAGTCATTGAAGAAGAACATCCTCCGGCATCATGGGATAGATAGAGAAGAACCTCGATTTTTGTTGCTGTTTGTGGAAGCCTTCCACTGTTACATTGCTTATTAGTTGTTCTAAACTCTTGTTTTCTTTCGATTTCAGTTGTAGTAGTTGTGTTCCATTTTATTTGCTTTAGTCTAGATTATATATTCTGCGTTTTTAGCTATAAAACTAGTTGTTATTTGTCTTGAATCTTTAGTGGTTTTAGTAAAATCCTAATCCTTTTTGCTTTCTTTTAACATTGGTTAATCTTTGTGTTCGATCATTTTAATCCGTTTGTTTTGCCGCTTTTGAACTCGGTTATGAAGTGTTTGGTAAATCTCGCATTTGTTTTCAAGGTTGCATTATTAAGGTTTTTAATCTAGTTAAGAGTTTCAAGTTTTCTCGTTGGTACGTTAATGGCGTTTTGGGTGCGATTTTCTTTTTCCCTTTCTTCTTTGGGTTAAACAACATTAGTTAGGTTTTGCGCATTTTTATTTGGCTGTTTGTTCCTGCAAGTCACTGTTCCATTTCCTAGTTTAATACCTGAAACTGCTAGTTTAGACTTTAAAGTAGGTTTATTTAATTCCTAGAATAGAAAGTTGACTTGTGCTCTCATTTGCTCTTTCTTAAAGTTGTGTTGCTTAATTTTCCATGATGTCTGGGTTCTAGTGTTTTAATCCCACCTTTAGCTTTAAGGGCGAATTAGTTTTACTTTTATTTATTTTAACTAATTTGAGTTCTGTTCCGAGCTCCGATCTGCCGAGCTCGGCGTCCTGCTTCGTTTACTTGTGTTATTTCGCTCGTAATTGCTTAATTTAGTTGAGTTCGTTTAAATTCATGCTCTAGTAGTTCCCACGCATTAATTAGTTAATCTTTTATTTTTCGTTCCTCCTCTACTCTTAGGCGTGGCAGCATCGCCGACCCTCTTAGGCGTGAGAAACACGTGACGAAACTCCAGTTCCTTGTGGGTTCGACACCCTTAACTTACCATATACTAATCCAATAGTATAGTGGAAGTAGGAACTCTAAATGACTTGATAGGCTAATTTTTGCATGCTTAAAATTCCAACGACCTTGCAAAATAATCGACCTATCATTGTATGAGATGTTATTTGGGGTGGTAACTTAATCCAGGTTGCAGGTATTGGTATTGCTTGTGACCCTCCATATTCGAAGCGTACAACAATGTATTGAATGATAGTATTTCATATGATTATTTAGTTACGATTATTTATGAATGAATAGGAGTAAATATGCATCAGTAAAAAATCTCAATAATATGGAGACATTTTGTAGTTATGGAGATCAGATACACCTGTGTAGGCATGCCACTTGATGAAGAATGCCTGCAATATATGTTCAGTGATGGTGTTGAAACTGGTCAAGGTGAACTGATGATTGAGTTTGCAATAGTTACTCAACAAGAATTCCAGACGACCACTACTTATGAAGTAGGGACGTCTAGAAGGGATGGACATCCAGAGCAAGAGGATTTAGGGATGAGTCATGAATTAAATGCTGGAGGTATAAATTTGAGCTACAATTCTGATGCTGAAGACAACACATATTTTCCGAAGAATGAAGCAAATGATTGTGACTTCATATATTCTGGTGGCTCAGATATGCGTTGTCCTTCGTGGTTAGAGGATTCAGACAATTCTGAGCATTTTAGTGATGAATCGGATGAAGATTCTTGCGATGATGAGATATTTGCTGCAACCAAACCATATGCTCTGATAGTGCGTGGGGAGCAATCAGTTCCACATCATGTACATACATGGTCAGAGTATTTTTAGTCTGTACCTAGTGAAGTTGGTGGGTATAGTGCACCTATTTTTTATGGTATTGTAGAAAACACATGGTATTTGGATGAGAGTAATCCCACAGATATCGGTTTGGGCATAAAGTTTGATAGCAAGCTACATTTGAAGACAGGTGTGACTTTGTTTCATTTGGAAGTTGTGGGACAGTCAGTGGTTGTGGAAAGCAAAAGGAAAAAATGGCATGTTGTACGCAAATTTCCGTATTTGCAAGGTCGAGGTACTCAGACTTGGCAGGTACGGGCAACATTGTGAAAGCATGATGGAAAATGGTAAATAACAACGTGGGTTAATTGACACATTTGTCTTGGTCATCGAAATTCAAGAGCGCACACTAACTTTACGTCAGCAAAGATTGCTTTGTGTGTTTGGCTTCAAATTGAAAATGATGTTGATTACAAGTCGTCAGCCATCAAGAAACACGTGGGGGATAAATGCCACATGGAATGTAGCTACAAAAAGGCTCGGTATGCTCATAGGAATGAAATTGCGCTTATATATGGCGGGTGGGAGAGCTCATTTAGAGAATTGCCCAAATATATGACTGAATTGCAAAAATGGAATCCTGGTACGGTTTTTCAATGGTTCCATGATAAGAGATTGAGCTCTAGGACGAACAAGATTTTCATGTATGTATTTTGGGCATTTGAGCCAACTCTATTGTCATTTCAAACATGCAAACCAGTTTTAACTGTTGATGGGACACACCTAAGGGGAAGACTGAAAGGTAAATTACTTATTGCAGTAGGTTCTGATGCCAATAAGAAGTGTTTGCCTGTTGCATATGCTACATGGGATGAAGAAACCAATTACAGTTGGAATTGGTTTCTAGGCCTTGTTAGAAGTTATGTAGTAATTGGTGATAGACAATTGTGTATAATATCAGATAGACACCACAGAATCATAAATGCCATGAATTCTGAGGTATGGCAGCAAGCACCAAAAGTCCATCACAGATATTGCTTGGTGCACATAAGGAAAAACGTGTTGCAAATATACAAGGCTGTAAAGGTGAAAAGTTTGGTATGGGCAATGGGTGTTGCAACACAAAAGCGCAAATTCAACAAGTGAAGGCGTGCACTTGTAACTTTTAGTGATGGGGCTGTGAGATACCTCGAAGAGTTAGATAGAGCGAAGTTGACTCTGGCATACAACAAATGTCGTAGATGGAGAAGCTACAACTAACATGGTAGAGTGCTATAATAATGTGTTGAAAGGTGCACGAGAACTACAAATCAGAGCTTGCATTGATTTGACGTTCTGGAGGACTATTGAATGGTTCATTAGCAGAACAACGGAAACACAATAATGCGAAAGTGACTTGACCTCATGGGCCTTGAAGAAGGTGAACGAGAACGATGTAAGAGGCCAAGTACATCGTGTTAGGCGATGTAACATACAACAAGGGATTTATGAGATCCGAACTAGACAGCGATATGCTGGAAAAGGTGGAAATACGCACACTGTCGAGTATATGAAAGGAAAGTGCACATTTGGAAAGTGGCAGATGTGGAAAGTACCTTGTTCGCACGTTGCAACAATAGTTCAAGATCATAGTGATAATATGTTTGATCTTGCTCATGATATGTATCACAAAGATGTTTGGCTGCAACAATATTCTAGGTTCTTGAATCCACTTAGATACCCAGATTATTGGAACGCGAGGGATTGAACCTTAGAGTATGCGCCTTCGCGGCAACTGTGTCGTTCCCGTGGTCGTTATAGAAGAGGAAGGATACCAAATCAGATGGATGTCCGTTAACCCGACAAGTCAAGAGCATCACGCCACTATAAAAATTGTGAACAAACTGGGCATGACAAGATAAACTGTTCCACATGACGTACTTGATTGTTACTATTTGTTGAATGTTGTATTTTATTATTTTTTGTTTGTTTAATGTTGTAATTTATTGTTGTTAGTGGATGGTTGTCTGTTTACTTAAAATTTAAATCCAAACTGAAATCCAAACAATCCAAATACAAATCCAAACAATCAACAAAATAACCATCAAAAAAAAAATCTACCGAGAGGCACTAGGTGCGTATTTGTTGGGTGTTTTGCCTTTGTTATCACGTGTAGACTTTCGTGAAAAAAAGCCCATCAATGTTCGGTCAACGCTTGACCCTGTAGATGGTGAATACCGTGATTTTGGAATAGCTTCCAAACCAGCATCCTCAATAGTATCCTCAGCAACCTCCTCATCGGTCTCCTCAGCAACCTTCATCTGCACACCAGTAAAATATGAATCAACCGATCCTCTGTGTCCGATAGCCTTCATGCGGTTTCCATGGCTCGTGAGATGTCTGCTCGAGTGGCCAAGGCTCCCATTCCTGGGAAGATGTTTGCTACTATCCCTGGGATGGGGGTGGCATGAACTCAATTTGGGGTAGGGGCGGCATAAACTCAGGCTGAGGTTGTGCCTACTGTAACTATCAATATCGTGGCATTCTATGCCCATCTATTCTGACACCTCTCCTTCCAGTACGCTGGGCTCTCTCAACAAAAGGTATCGATGTATCGACCTACGTATGCTGAAAATGAGGTAAGTACCTCGAACTGTAAGAAAAAAAAAGACAAAGCTATTCAAAATACAAATTCACAAGATACATTTTTAAATACAAATCAAAATTAAAACTTAACGCATAATGCTGTGATGAGGCAGACTCCTGAAATTTAGACTGCGACTGTATGCCTGACTGGGTGATGTATGTAACAGTGATAGACCTATACCACCTCATATATTCTTGTGTCATTCGTCCAGATAGGTCATCTACTGCATCTTACACCAACTGGTGTCGTATATCCCAATTTTCAATGTACTTGGTATGCTCGGCATCCCAATCCTTCCCTGCTTTACCACGACGAGATATATTCATATGAGTAGTCGTGAATGTGGTATGCTCGAGTTCAAGAATATGCTGCGAGAATCCAAATTGTTGCATAACTCTATGCGGCTCATATGGCTCTACGATATGCCAACATATCAAGAATATGGTTGCCCTTCAACAACTCTCACTAGCAACGCAAAAATACGGCAAAAGCTGTGCACTATAAGGATGCTATATGAACTGAAAAAAAATCTTTGTCGGTCAAAATGAATGATAACTTAACGTAACGATAAATTATAAAAAAACATATAAATGTAACTGTTCAGGCTGCAACCGTGCCAATTGCTCCCGCTAGTGCTCAATGCAATGTTGGGGAGATTTTTTCAGACGCATAGGGCCATTCCACCTGACAATACCTTAAAAAACCACAATCATTACAAGATATGATGCATAAATAATAAAAATAAAAAAAACAAGTAATTATCGGGGTTGTATACTAGAAAGCATGCTTTATGAGCTGCTTATGTATTAATAACTCTAAGAACTATCATTCTCTGCCATTTGTGAAGAGATATTATTGTTACATGGTTTGCCCTTTACAATCTAGTGATTATATTATGAGCAAATATAATCTGTGA
>JAYDZE010523662.1:0-15339 GCA_034509125.1 Monilaria moniliformis
AATAAGGGTTAGTTGCTTTCACGATTTAAGCTTAATTAATTTGCTTAAAAACAAATTTTTGTTTAGAAATTGATTATCAAATTTGATTTTTCATATTTTTAGGGATTAATTATTATTGTTAACTGATTTATCTCTATTCAAAATAACATAAGGATATATTATTCAAAATATGAAATATAATTATAAATAATAAAAATAAGGGTATTATATCATAGAGACATTATGTCAAAAAAATCATTTTCCTTTCATTTTACGTAACAAAAGCACTGACCAATGTTTGATTGGAATATGCTATATAGCTAAGTAAGCCTGCACTAGTTCTGGTACAATTCTACGTTCACTCAAAAAGATACAACTCTAAAGTTTCGGACCAATATTCATAAAATAAATATTCGTAGTTGTCGTAATTTATTTGAATCAGTGTTCTACTAATGTGTAATTTGAACTAGAAATATATCCATAGTCCGTAGAATCGTGTATTTTTATATACAACGATGCATTTTTATATTATACTATAATGATTATTTTTTGATAATACATTATATATAAATATATTAATGTATTATTGTGATAATGTATTTCCATAATGCATTTTTGATGATAATCATAAAATATGCAAAAAAATAGTAATAATCTAAACTGAGTTCTAGGCATTGAGGGGATTCCACTTCTTTTTTATTTTTTACACAGAAAAGTCGACATTCATTGCATAATATCATTTGTTACAATGTCTATCAACCACAACGGATGGCTATTGGGGTGCTTAACCGGCCGATTCGGTTATAACCGAACCGGTTGGACCGGTTAACCGAACCGAAATGACCGACACTATAGGAACCGGAACCGAACCTAGTTGGTTATTCGGTTAACCGGTAATCGGCCGGTTATAACCGACCTATTATTCAGTTAACAGAATAACCGGTTCAAGAAATTGAAATTTTTATTTTGGTAAAGTTTAATTTTTGCTTACGAACCGTATAAGCTGAAATTTAACAAACTATTCCAACAAATTTGTAAGCTTTTACAAGCTCTAAAAATAGAACATTTCACAAAATTTATTATACGTTGAGTGTTGGGCCAAAACAACTTATAAATTCTATAGAGTTGAAAGATAAATAAATTTGAATTATTAATTTGCTTCTGATTATAAAGAGATTCTTCCTCAATTTGAAGCAACTTACAAATTACATAAACTCCATCTTGTTTCCGACAGGAAAAACAAGTTATATCTTTTATCGAAAAAATTCTCTATTTTATCTTCAATTCCTTGTCATAAACTTAAGGAGAAAATGTGCTAATGTACTATAATTTTCAATATTCAAGCATAAATTATAAATCTGGCTGGAGAGAGACAGATAGGGCTGAGCTGCTGCTGCCAGAAATTGGATAGCATAAATATGTAAATTATAATTAGAAGAATTAGAAGACAAAAAATATAAAATTAGGGCTATAGGATATATTAATCGGTTAGTTACCGGTTATCGGTTATAACCGGTAACCGACCGGTTATAACCAATAACCAGTTTATCTTAAATTCACGCACCGGAACCGATAACCGGCCAGTTCCGGTTAACCGATAACCGGCCGATTCCGGTTCGGTTATCGGTTAACCCGGTAACTGATAACCGGTTAAGCACCCCTAAATACTATAATGTGACTTATACAAAGACATGTGTGTGTTTTTTCTCAACAATGTGACATCTAAAGTTCAAAATACAAAAGGTTAAATACTTTAATATATTTTAAAGTATAATTATAGAATCAAAATTTTATCATGTTAATTAATACCCACAACATTACAGGAATCATACAAATATACCCTTAGACAAAATTTTCTAAATCTGAAAGCTATGTAACGTGGTTCTGAATTTAAGTATGTTCAAAATAATATCGTTTGAAAATTTGAACTTAAATAGCATAAAAAAGTATTACCTACTCAACTTTTAGGTCCCAAAAAATGTATCGAGAAATAGATTCAGATAATTTTATATAGTTTGGATATTAATTGGTCAAAGCCGGAACTTCATGAATGAACTGAAAAATGAGTGTATACATTTAGTATCCACCAACACCTTAATTTAAGCAGCTTAATAAGGAACCAGAATTCCAGAAATTGCCACAAATTGTAAAACAAAGTGCCGCACAAATTTCCAACAAATGGTTTCCAAATTCAGCAGATGTACTGAACTAAAATGATGCATCAAAGAGAATTGCCATCCTTTCATCCATGGCACCTTCAAATACTACTCCGAGTTAGTTTTCACTGTTCAGCTATCATCAGATAACCCCGTTTGCTCTGCATTCATCAACTCAGACACTATTTCTTGAGCCTCTGCAAGGGCATCCTCGTTCTCGTCTGCAGCATATAAAATCTTCTTTATTGCCACAGCCATCTGCAACATGCATATACCAATGTGTTTAGTATTGGTCTACACTGCTGGGATTTTCCACGACATAGTAAAGAGAACAAGGATAGATGACATCATGGAAACTATGGTGTTACACAAACTTTTTAAGCTTCTCAACTCAAATGTGCATCAGACAGTCACGATGACCAGTAGTTCACAGGTAGAAAGATGTTTGTGATTATGAGGTCATGTTAGCTAAACATATACAACACGAACTGAAAGTTCAGATATAACTACAGGCATGAGTTTGTGTCATGCAACAGTTACACCACTAGTACCAGTTAAAGAAAATGTGATTGTGCTAAGGAGTGCTTACCGGAAGATTTTCTAACTCAGGAGTCTGACAAAGCACTTCTACATCACGTAATTTGGCAAAGTAGAAGTCTCTTTCCTTTTCCAAGAGATCGACTGAAACTTTGAGATCAGTAATCTGAAATGACATAACCTCATCAAAACAAAGCAAAGCATCAAAGTTTAAGAAAGCAGTGAGGTAAAACTAGATTTACAAGGTCGTATGTCAAACATAAATAGCAGAAAAATTGCACAGGGATGGCCAAGAAAAATAATTGTCCGAGTACACAAAAGTAATGGTAGATCATTGTACAGAGCAAGAATATTTATGTCCAGAACAGATGAGACTCACAGGAAATGTCACTTAAAGATGTTTCCTATTGATAAATAACTAATAGAAGGTAAACAAACTGAAACTGATAAAGCCAATAGCAACATTCTAGATAGTAACGTACGACAAAAGGTCCACCAGTATTACCTCCTTTGTCATTGATTGGAACTCGGACGAGGTATTGGCCCCTGGCTTCATATGCTTGGCGCCAGTGCCTGGAGGTCGGAATTTATTGAGCATGAATGCTTAAGTTATAAAGAAAATGGGAAAAAGGAATGGAGTTATTACTTGTACTTCTTCTAAGAACCACTGGATCTTCACCACATGAGCCGGAGTTCACAGAGTTGTTTGTTTGTAATGACTTAGAGTTCCTCAGGGGACCCTTGATACTTCTATTTCCACCTTTAGTTCTGCGCTCTACAGGATTATAATTCCTGGAAACTCAAGAAAAAGGATGTGTGATTCGGTGACAAATTTCAGTTAGGTGGAATCCAAAATCAGCAGTGAACGGAGGTGGTTACTCATTCATTAGACCCCCATTTACAGAATCACAATAGTGTTTCAGCCATTGCAGGAACTCCAAGTTGTCCAATGGTCTCGCTTTGACAAGTCTGTTGACCTCAATATGCTGCAATAATTAAATAAGAGAAATAAGAAAGTAGTGTGCTTTCCATGTAGAATATGCTGGAATTGTGGTTAGCCCTTTATGGTAATAGAACAAAAATATATGTTAAAGACTTTAACTCCAATAAAACATGGCGAGAAAGGTTAAATGAAGCTTATTAATGATTTGAAACTGTGTTGGGAGAAGTGTTCTCATAGTAGTAATCCTAATTAGATGGAAAACAAAATTAAACAAAATAAATGCACAACGAAAAGGAGTACCTTATCAATTTTGAGTTTTGTAAAAACATCCTGAAGCACTTTGTAATTCTGGATGAAATCATATTCGGTCTTACCATCAAAGTTCACCTACAACTCAATGATGTCAGAAATGCCTCAACATTGGGCATGAGAAAAACAAGAAAAAGTAGGACAATAAAGTCATCACCTTGTGCATGGGAACAATTCCTGGGTGAGTCATGTCCATCATCTGACATTGCACAGCCCCAGATGCAGCCTGAATAGATGCGTATAATGAGAATAGCACAATATTAACCAAGCGTAACTCTTCAGTCAACAAAAAAGGATATAGAGCATTCACAGACAATTTTACACAAGATGATAGAAAAAGGCAGTGTTAGTACATATTTGTGTTCCTATGTACATATTTCTACATGCATAGATATACATAATCCAATTAGTACATCAAAAAGAGGAGTTATTCTTTCTTGGGTTCTGTAAAATTTGCTTTAAACGAGCTTCAATTCAGACGAAAGTGATAGCATCCTAGCCACTAATAGGAAGATTTATCAAAGTTTCCACTGCTAACAGGCTCTCCTCTACTAGATGAACAGGGAGAACTCCTAAAGGTATGTTGATATATATACAATGCCGATCTTTTATACAAGATATACACTTGCATAGAATACTCATGCAGATTGTTTGGTCCATTAACTGTCATACTCTGATAGATTGTGGTACGAGCAGGATACTAGTTTCCAGTATCCAAAGACTTTATCATCTGTATTTTATCTGCCTACAGATTTGCAGTTGATTTGTGTCATGCATTGAAAAGTGAAAACTATGCAACACATTTAAGAAAGCAGTTGAAGTTTATTCATTTAGTATCAATGTCTTCACTACATAAATATCTGGAAAGATCAATTGCAATACAAAACTCACCTTTCAATATCACAGTCAGAAATAGATTAAAAACAAAGAATAATATTACCAATCAATCATATGTCGCCAATCTGCAATGGGAGATATAAGTTGGCTTTTATCATAAAGCATAAGCAAAAAACTCATTATTAAAGCAGCATTCGCAACTTATTTGGTAGTGTATCACATGATTCAACAGTGTAAATCCAGATAGCAGACCTCGCAAAGCAGCAAAAGTACCACAGTCTATATAGAAGGTTAGCTTATTAGATGATTTCACACAACTAAATGTCTCTGAATCGAAATTATTGCCTCAAACACGTGGCTGATCAGAATGATGTCAAGTATTCCAGCACATTTAGTTCAATCTGCAAATACTTCCTAACATTTACTTGATATGATAAAAATATAAAGGTTGATTAGCAGCATGAATTTTGGTTAGTGCTGATATTCTATGTAACTTGGACCTACACACGCAGGTATTTCTTTGTTTGACTATGCATTTTCAAATAGAACAAAATCCTCAAAAAACTCCAGTGGTATATTTCTCAATCATATTTTTAAGAAGGAACAAACAGCTTGAACAACAGCTAAACTTCCAAAACAATACATTTACCAAATGGCAACAAAATCACAAGGAATTTCACTAAATGTACATATTTCCGTCACCTAATTTACGAATTGAACCAAATTATTTCAGTTATTCGACAAAAGGGGAAAACTCGACTGCAATAATTTCGGCGGAAACATTGTAAATAAACAATATCAGCCAGCATACGCATAATCAAATGAAGAATTACATAGGAAAATAGAAATTGTTTACAAAATAGTTTGCGAAAAAAAGCAAGTCTCAAAATAGGTTTTCTTTATACATTGCCAATATATATATATATATATATATATATCATGTTACCTCTTCAATACGAGAGAGATTGAGCTGAAGCCTATCGTTGATCCAGCCAAGAATCTCATTTCTCCCAACGAAGTATGCACTATCCATAATCCCTATATTTGCTGCCATTTTTTCTAATTGAAAAAGAATGAAGTATCAGGAGGCAAAGGAACAGCCCCTTTCGGAATTCTTCAACCGCTAATTCCAGATTTCTACATGCAAATGCAGGTATCCAGCGTTGTTGTTTGTAAATAGATTCTTTGGTTATAGCGACTTCGTTCAGAGAGAGAACAAGGAGAGAGAGACAGAGAGAGAGAGCGCTCTGGGTCTCTAATTCAAATTAAGAAATTATGGTTTGAGGAAGAAATTCTTGGTTTGTAATTCAAAAAAAAAAAACACGTGAGTTTGTTGGTGGTTTTGGTTCAAATTAAAGATAATGTGATTCCTTGCTATTTTTAGGTCAAATATAAAAAGATACGTTCGTTGGTATTTTTATTTCAAATTAAATGGCGACTTGATGAATGTATGGAATAGAATATGCAGATATTTTCTGAAACTGAAATATCAAAAAGGATTATTAGTCTCTAATTTCACGAATTATGGTCGAATTTCGAATTTTTCCACAAAGTTAAAAATTGGTTATAAAAATCATAAACTTTGGTTGTATTTGGAATTTCCCACCATTGATGATTCTGGTGAAATCGATTATCACTTAGCTTGTCGGATAGTCTAAGTGTCTTAATTATTTCTTATGTGGACATTATTTAGCATAAGTTGTCATGGAAAAAAAATATTAAAATAAAATTAATTGGCAAACCAAAAAGAAAAAAGTAGACGTGTGTGTGTCTATCTAATCTTTCCCTTCATCTCATGCATCCTCTCTTCCTTTTCTACGGCGGCTCAATTAAGGGCAGTGAGGGCGTTCTTCTTCTCTGCCTCGATGGCGGCCCGATCTTCGAGCACATCTACTTCGCGCTCCCCAATTTCATCGTATTCGGCAGATCCGTATACGAATCGCGTCGCACGTTCAGCGAGATTCCCGCGACGGACGCGCTAGTCGATTGCGATGTCGTGATCGCGGTTCATGATTCCGACGTCGTGGCGGGGCTCAGATGCGCAGAGATCCAAACAAATTGGTCCGACTCCAATGATCCAAACCCTATTCCCAAATCTCCTGGCCATATTCCGCTTCGCCCCCACCCGAAGACTCCTAGTTTCCAGTTCCAAGTCAATAACGATTGACGCCCGTTTACTTCGAAGACTCCTATTTCCATTATTAATGCATCTAAGGTTCGTAAAATAAGTCTCTCTCTTTTTAATTTCATTTTTTCGACATCTCAATTCAAAAAACTGTATTTTAGAGATGCTAGTTGAATAAGTGGTGCGAGGACTTTCAGTGCTAGACAAGATTAAAATAAATAAATACAATGTTTAGAATATTAAAAAATAAATGAAAAATGAGATCATAAAAACAATATTGTCATAAACTACTATTAGCCCTACCTCAAAAGAAAAAGAGAGAGCTACTATTAGCTCAAATATAAATGATGATCGAGCCTAAAAATTGAGTTAATAGTTATGAACATAGTTTATTGGGCATAGAATAGCCATAACACACGAATGTTGGAACTATTATATACTCCTATAAAATGTTATCAAAGTCGTGCATGGTAAGAATATATCGAAGGAAAAAGGAATTGTATCACCTCACAAATACAAACTAGTATAATTACTTCACTATAAAAAAGACGCTAAATATCGAGCACATATCACCGAGCACCAAGGTGTTCGCTAGTTACCGAGTAGACATTGAGCACTTATCGACTAGAAGTAACTACATACCGAGCACGCAAGCAGCCAGTCGCAAAAAAACATTTTTTGACCATATACCGAGCACGGACGGGCTCGGTACATTTACGAGCACAAGAGTGCTCAGAAATTTTACCGTATAGCGAGCACAAGCATTGATGGCTGTTTTTTTTTTTTTTTTTGCGGTAAACCTTCGCGGAAAAATTTAGTGAGCACAGCCGTACTCGCAAACAATTATCGAGCACTCGGTGCTCGGTAATCATTTGTCGTTGCTGACTCTACCAAACACCAAGTGCTCGGTAGAGTATTTGCCGACATTTTTCGAGCATTTGTGCTCGGAAAGTTATTTTAGCGATAGTTAGCAAGCACAGGTGCTCGGTAATTTTTGTTTATAAATTTGAGTGCATCTTCCATAACACAATGCCTCCATTTCCATCGCCACCTTCACATCCCCCTTCCACCGCCACCCCCGTCATGCTCGCCCAATGTCGCCTTGTTCCACCTCATCGACCATGCCACCCACACCGTCGCCTCCCCTGCTCAGTCTGTCTTCGTCATGAGTACTCCCCGTCGCCGCCCCTTCTCCAGCCGCCTCCGCCAAACTCCTCCACCTTTGAGCTATGTCTTTAACTTTGTTCAACATATCTATAAACTTTTTAAGAAAAAACTTCTGTAATATAGCCAGCATATGATGGCTATGATGATATCTTTGGAGCTTGCCACGATGATGTGAAAGTATTATGCGCGAAGCTCCAAACCCATAAGCTTCAACCCCATAATTAGGAGAAAATGTTGAGTGATGTGGGTGCATGAAGTGAGAAGTCAGAAGAAGCAGGACCTAGGGTTAGAGAAGCCGCTTTCAGATGTGGGAGAAGGATTGAAGAAGGAGACGAAAACTTGTTTGAAGAAAAAAGAGATCGGGAGTAGATATAGAATTGTGTAGATAAATTTTTTTAATACAAAAACAATCTACAAGCTTTTTAATGGAACGTTTGGTAGGAAAATTTCTTAACTTAATGTACCATCAAAGATATGTTTTTTGTATTCATAGATTTTTGAATTTTTACAATTCATCTATTATGTATCAATGATGTAAAGTATCTTGAATGAAATGATTGTAAACATTAAATGATTGTAAACAATAGCGAGCACTTTGTGCTCGCAAGTGCTCACCGAGCACCGACAAGTGCTTGGTAATGAGTGCTCCCGACCGGGTGGTTTGGTGTTCAACCACACACCCGGCCGGGTGATAGGGGACGTAGTCCAGAGAGTTCTACCCTGCCGGTGAGTTTGAGCTTAAGATACCACCCGGCCGGGTGGCGTGGACGTAAAGTCTTCCGAACACGATACATGCTCGCTGTTTTTCTGTATCGCCTCTTAGCTCCGTACTTGTCTGCCGACAATTTGTGAGCACCTGGTGCTCGATAATATTTGGCTTTTATTAGCCACCTATCCTCCACATTTCTTACTTCTTCTTCTTTCTTTCTGCGTATTGAAGCCTTCCCCAACCCTTCGCCACCACCAACGCGACCCACCGCTGCCCGCCTCCAGGTTGGTGTTGCTACACCCCACTTTTCGACGTGATTCGACTTAATTGTTTGGTTTCAGCATGATTCGTCTTAATTGTTTGGTTTCAAAGTAATTCGCCTTAATTGTTTGGTCTCAGTGTGATTCGCTTTAATTATTTGGTATGCGTTTTCATTATTTTTTGTCCTTCGTGTGGTAGGATAGTGAAATGGATATAATTACGGGAAGGGAAAAAAATTTCAACAGGAGAATATAATCAAGATTTTATTGATGGGGTGGACACGTTTATAAATTTTGCCATGCAACATCCCTCTAAAATGGATGGGTCAAAAATCAGATGTAAATGTGCACGTTGTGATAATAACAGATTTTGTTCTACGGACACGGTGAAAGAGCACCTTGTAAGGAAGGGATTTAACCGAAATTACTACGATTAGAGATTTCATTACGAGGTGGGAGCATCGTCTAGTTTAGGATACACCGAATCGTTGCATTTCGATTCGTCACAAAACTCATACCAACAAACGGTGTATGATGTGTGGGGGGCACTGCAGGTGGTGATCCTTATCCTTTCAAGGCACAGTATCCACAACAATACATTCCGCCTACTTACATGCCGGAACCCCCGAACAATGAGTCTCAACAGTTCTACAACATATTAGAAGTGTCTCAAACTGATATGTGGGATGCCTGTGATTATTCTCTATTATCAAAAAATGCTTGCCTAATTAATATGAAGTCTGAACATCGCATGTCTCAGCGACTATTTGACGATGTGTGTCAGTTCGTTGATGAGCGTTTGCCAAAACCAAACCATATATGCCTGACAACTTTTACGATTGTAAGAAACACATGCAGGCTTTAGATATGTCCGTCCTAAAGATACACTGTTGCAAGTGAGGGTGTATGATATATTGGAGAGAAGATAAGAATAGAACTGAAAGCAAGGTTTGTGAGGAGGACAGATTCAAACCTAATGGCAGTGCACGCAAGAAGATATACTATTTCCCTTCCGACCCCAGATTGAAAAGATTGTATGCATCTGAAGTTACAGCTGAATCAATGAGATAGCACGCAGAGCACACCACGACACCCGGGGAGATGTCACATCCGTCAGATTCCACAACTTGGAAAACATCTGATGAGACATATCCATTCTTTGCTTCCGAGTCGAGAAACGTGAGGCTGACACTTAGCAATGATGGATTTCAGGCATTTGGTCTTACGGGTATGCAATACTCGTTATGGCCAATGATTCTAACTCCGTACAATTTGCCGCCATGGATGTGCATGAAAGACCCCTATATGTTTCTCACTGTTATCGTACCCGGTTCGAAAAATCCAAAACAAAACATTGACGTATTCCTACAGCCCCTAATTGCAGAGCTCAACGATTTGTGGGCAGAAGGAATTCCAGCTTATGATATATGAAGGAAACAGAACTTTCAACTACGCGCAATGCTGATGTGGACTACCAGTGACTTTCCCGCATATTCAATGTTGTCGGGCTGGAGCACAGCAGGACGTCGTGCATGTCCGTATTGTATGGAGGACTCACAAGCGTTCTCTTTGAAGCATGGACGAAAAATAAGTTGGTTTGATTGCCACAGAAGATTTTTGGATAGAAATCACCGGTGGCGCAAAGACAAGAATAACTTCATAAAGAATAGAGTGGAAAAGTTTGGTCCTCCTTCGTATTTGAATGGAGCACAGATACTCGATTAACTGAACAAATTGGGATTCATGAGGGTGTTCGATGAAAGTGCTGAAACTGCCAACTCGTATCTAAGCCAGATTTTTGGGTGGAATAAACGTATCATATTTTGGGATCTCCTGTATTGGAAGAAACATCTGATTCGCCACAATTTAGATGTCATGCACATAGAGAAGAATATCTTCGACAATATCTTCAATATTATAATGAATGTGGAAGGCAAGACGAAGGACTATGCAAATGCAAGACGAGATTTGCAAGAGCTTGATATACAACCCGAACTTTAGCCTCGTAGTGGAAGGTATCCCAAAGCTGATTTCACGCTCGACAAATAAAGCATGGAATTGTTGCTCACGTGGCTGAATAATTTGAAATTTTCAGACGGTTATGTTTCGAATATTTCAAGATGTATCAATATAAAGAAGCATAAGTGTTCGGCATGAAAAGTCACGACTGCCACATGTTCATGCAACGATTGTTACCGATTGGCCTTCGGGTATTAATTCCACGACATGTTTGGGAAGCTTTGACCGAGTTGAGCAATTTCTTTAGAGATCTGACTACTACAGTGATTAGGGAGACTAATATGGCTAATTACAATGACTCGATTGCAGTTACATTGTGCAAGCTTGAATCGATACTTCCCCCGTCGTTCTTCGATTCCATTGAGCATCTTCCAATCCACTTACCATATGAAGCAGGTTTAGCCGGACCGGTGAATTTTCGATGGATGTATCCGTTTGAACGGTACATGCGACACTTGAAGTTAAATGTGAGGAACAAGGCTGTTGTGGAAGCATCGATATGTAATGCTTACTTGACCGAGGAATCATCGCATTTTTGCAGTCATTACTTTGAGTCACACGTCCGTTGCAGAAATAGAGATGTTCCTCATAATGACGATGGCGGCGGAACTTTCCACCCCGACGATATGCTTCCAATCTTCACATATCCAACCAGATGTGTTGGGAAGGGACGAAATCGATATCTTACTGAGATGGAGTACAAAGCAGCGCAAACATACATTTTACTTAATTGCCAAGAAGTGAAGGCGTTCGAGAAGTAAGTTTAAAAATATTATCGTGGAGGTTAATTACTCTATGTATTACTGAATTTGATTTCTGAATCCATTATTGTGTTCAAAACAGTATGTTCATCGAGCAATTGCGTGAGTGCAACCCAGGAATAACAATGGCGCAGTTAGAGCAACAATTGGAAGATCATTACGCATCGTGGTTTAAAAAATTTGTAAGTTTTCTAAAATTTATAGTGAATTATTTTTTAATTCTCTTACTGAATCACACGTGTCGTAGTTGAATTATTTTTTACGTTTACAGGGTCAAAAGAACTTATCGCATGGTAGCTATTTGTATTATCTGTCTCAAGGACCACTAAGTGCGGCCAAGAGTTACAATGTTTGTTTTGTTAATGGATACAAATTCCACATTGATTCTTATGGGAATAAGTGGAGTTTGCATAAGAGGGTCTAATTAAAGCTATGATAAGGATGACTTCTATGGCATTTTGAAAGAAATTGTGGAAGTGGAATATCGTGCATTATCGATCAAGAGAGTCGTCTTGTTCAACTGTTTATGGTATACTCCGGCTCCGGCACCACGTGGGGGTACAATTATTTATCCTAAATATAAATTAGTTAAAGTGAACATTCAGAAAGAGTACCCGAAATACGAACCATTTGCCTTGACCAAACAAGCATCTCAAGTTTACTATGTACCATTTCCGAGCAAGAAAATGGACAAGGTGAATTGGCGAGCCGTGTTCAAAGTTAGACCCAAAAAATTTGATGACAGTTACAGCACAACTAAAGAAGATGTGGCTTTTCAAGAAGATGAAGTTGAAGTTCACAAAATCTCTGATGACGTACAACTCATAGATCGACCACGCCACGACCCTATTGGTGTAATGATTTCATTTGTCAGAGAAGTTCAAGATGAAGATGAAGAAGAAAATGTAGAATCAGAAGACGAAGAAGATGAAGATAATGAAGATGAAGATGAAGAAGATGATAATGAAGATGAAAATGATGAAGAAGAAGATTACGACTACTAGCTAGTTTATGAATTGTTATTTGTAGACCCTTTGTAGACCCTTTGTAGACCCTTGTTAATTGTGATTTAGTGTTGAACTATGAGGAACCCGCCTGGCTAGAAAATACACATAGGTGAATTTGGTTAAATTCACCGAGCACCAGATGCTCGGTAATGTTGTTTGTAACTAATTAACGAGCACCCGGTGCTCGGTGAATTTAACCACAACCACATCACCCAGCACAGGGTGCTCGATGAAATATCACAACAACATCACCGAGCACCCGTTGCTCGGTAAATAAGATCAGATGAAATCGGACGGAGTCCAGAGAGTTTCACCCGACCGGGTGTTCTATTGAACGTGATAAACCTGCCCGATTGGAAACAGGACGGATTCCAGAGACTTTCAAGCGGTCGGGTAAGATCTTACACGTAAGTAACCGGTCGCGTAGGCTTACGACCACCGGGTGCTCGATAACTCGTATTGTTGACTAATTACCAAGCACCATGTGCTCGGTAAATATCAACACTTAAATCCACCGCGAAAATTTTGGCGAACTCTTTACCGAGCACAATGGTGCTCGGTAAAGACCTGAGTAAAATACCGCAGCCTGCGTCCTCAGTCTCACTCTGTCTCTCCCTCTCTCTCTCACTCTGTCTCTCCCTCTCACTCGCCGCCCCCACCCGTCGCCCCCCCACCCGTCGCCGCCCAGCCCCAGCCCCGCCCGTCGGCCATCCACCTAACCCATGCCCCGCCCGTCGCCCATTGTCACCCCAGCAGCCCCACCGCGGCTCCGTCGCCGCCCCACCAAGCCCACCGCCGCCCTGTCACCGACTCCACCGATTGAAGTGACCCATTTTCAATTTCTCATTTTTTTCGCCTCGTATTTTATTTATATCGCCGTGATTCGCCTCGTATTTTATTTTTATCAGCGTGATTCGCCTTATTTTTATTGTCACAGCGTGATTCGCCTTAGAATGAATTGTATGAATTAGAATGAATTTGGATTATTGGTTTAGAATGACTTAGGAATAATGGTTTAGAATGAATTAGGATTGATAATTTAGAATGAATTTGGATTGTTGGTTTAGAATGAATTAGGATTAATGGTTTAGAATGAATTAGGATTGATAATTTAGAATGAATTAGGATTGAATTGGATTTACTATGAATTAATTAAAGTATTTGGTTGTTGATTATGATATTATTATGGTTTAATTGAGTATGAATTTAATTTAGTATAATTATGCTAGTATAGATTTAGTATGAATTTAGTTAATATGAATTAAGCATAAATTGAATATATTGATTGACAATGAGATTTAGTATACATTTTGTTAAGTATGGATTTAATTAATTGATTGAAATTGAATTGATTAAGTTATTTTGGATCTTTATTTGAATGAAATTGAGTTGATTGAAATTGAATTGATTTAGTTACTTGATTGAAAATGAATTGAATTGATTTAGTTAATTGATTGAAATTGGATTGAATTGAATTGTTTGTAATAATGTATTGTTTTGATAGAAATGGTAAGAGGATCATCCTTAGGACGTTCGGGGCTACGTGATACCCCGTCGTCCACAGAGGAAGATGTATCCCTTTTAATCGAGTACATGTCGGGAACGTCCACAGAGCCCGAGTCCGGTACACCCGAGTCCGGTACACCCGAGCCGCCTCAGCCACTCGAGGATGAACAAGGCCGGAAATACATACGGATTAGGAATGGCTTCTAAGTTTTTTTAATGTTCTTTTACATTTTGTTACGTGCAGGTTGTATCCTTCTAGAGTTGTGGCCGATTTACGCCACGATTCTTTCAAAAAAGGCGTGGACCCGGCCGGATACCGCCTGAAGACTCTTTCCAACGAATACTTGGAAATTTATTGGGAGGAGTTTAAGGTAATTGTAATTCAAATTTATATTATTAATTAAATTTTTTCCTAATTTTTTTTTGCAGAAAAAAGCTAACTTCGACGCTTTTCCTAAAGCCACAGTTAAATCAGTGTGGCTTAAGAAATTTCGAATTAGATACGGGAATTACATCAATCAAATGAATAAGATGATAAAACCCCTCCACTTCACAGACGAGAAGTGGGAGATCTACACAACCGGTTGGAAGAAGCCGAAAGTTATTGAAGCTTCCACGAGATGTTCGTCCAACCGGAAATAAGGACATGAGAAGGCCCCCGCCACACACAATGGCGGGTCGATTTCGTTTATCGAGACAACGGAAAAAATGGTAACACGTTTTTATTTTCTAATTTATTTTGTTTAATTTTTCATTTATTCAATTATTGAATGCATGTAATTGTTTTTATTTTTTATTTTGTTTCAGGCAAAGCATAATGCCAGGAAGCGCCCTTCATTTTGTGAGGTATTTCAAAAGACACACAAATTTACAAAAAAGTCTGATTCTCAAGGATTGATGTGTTCCCAACAAGTAATGGAAATTGAGGTAAATATTGATTTTCGATCAAAATTGATTGATCATTTTATTAAATATTAATGTGATATTTTTTTTCCAAAAGGAACAAGTTATGCAAGCGGCTGAA
>JAYDZE010523773.1:0-15339 GCA_034509125.1 Monilaria moniliformis
ATGTTCCAGTTTCAAAAGTTATGGGATTGACCAGAAGTCAACGAAAAGTTATGATTTAAATGACAATTATCCCTAAAAAATAATACTCACACCATATTTATTCACCATATCTTCTCTTGCACTATTTATAGGTCACATCTCTTATTTTTTTATTTGTTTCTTATTTCTTATATTTATTATATATTCTAATTGAATTTAATTAAATTTTTAATTTAATTAAAAATATAAATTTCAATAAAATAAGAAAAGTTACATAATTAAAGTCTTAAAATTAAATTATTGAAGAAAATTACATAATTAAAAATCCTAAAATTACATTATTGAAAGTTGAAAATTATATAATTGAAATGCTAATCATTTATTAAGAGGACCAAAGCACGCCCAAATTTTTTCGACTAAACCGTGTTGGAGACGATCGTGGTTAACGTCATCGACGGGACGACTCATGACGGCTTAAGGATTCTCGGAATGCTTGTGGCGCACCTTGATTTGGGACGTCCGTTGCGGTCGAGGAGCTCGAGGACTCGAAAATATCCTCGTCTACCGAATAAGGGGCGTTCGCTTCTTCGTCCTCGATAATCATATTTTGCAATATAATGCACACATACATGATATCGGCAATCACATCTCTGAACCACATATGCCCTGGACTTTTGATGATCGTGCCAACCGTGCGCGGAGAACGTTGAATGCTCGTTCCAAGTCTTTACATCCGACTCTTTTTTTCTACGTAAAACAAGCTCTTTTGGACTCGGTTAGACACAAAAAGGACTTCATGAACGCCGGCCACCTTGGATAGATGCCACCGGCAAGATAGTATCCATGTTGTAGCGACATCCATTGACCGTGAATTGTGCCCTACCATGCAAGACGTCGTTGAAGACGTTCGAGTGTTGAGGATGTTTATGTCGTTGTTGAATTCGGGGACACCAAAACATGCATGTCAGATCCAGATTCGGTGGTCAGCGACTGCTTCTAGCACAATTGTCGAATGAGAGCCTTTTTGGCCGTTAGTGTATTCGTCCCTCTATGTCGTTGAACAATTTTTCCACTTTCAGTGCATGCAGCTAATGTTGCCTAGCATGCCGGGGAAACTGTGGTGTGCCTCGTGCATGTGGAGTAATTGTTGGCAGGTTTAGGTTGTGGGCGCCCTCAGATATTCTACACCGAATGTGTCGCGAATGCCCTTGCAGAATTGTTTTAAGCATTGTTACCTCGTACTTTGGGCGACGTGCAAGTACTCCTCGAACATATCGGAACTTCTGCCGGTTGCGAACTATCGGATTGTTGATGTACACTTTTGTAGCGTTGAAAGACCTAGTCACCTAGCCGCTCAAGCCCGTCCGGCCTTTCCTGGAAGTATTCTTCACGCGACGCCAAAGTATTTGCTATGTGCAAGAATAAATCCCTACCCATGCAGACCCGACGAGGAACTGTTCTTCGACAACTTCTCGTTCCTGATGCACGTATCTCCTGGATCAGACTTCAGAAGTGCAAATTACTCGCAGTGGCCGATTGAATCATCGAAATAAAGTTCTTCACACTCTCGTTGTCCAAACTATTATCATCTGTGTCGTAGTATGGATTCATAATTTGCAAGAGGATTGTAGAGAAATATGAAAGAAAGAGAGAAAACTGAGAGAAAATGAAGAAGGAAAAGATGAATTGTGTAAAAATGAAGTGGTGAAAATGAGGAAATTTATAGAAAGAGATGGGTTTATTAAAAAAACAAAAACAAAAACAAAACTTGTTTCCTAATGACACAATTCAAAATAAATAAATTATAAAATCAAAATATTCGAATTAAAAATAATAATAATCTGCAAAAATGATGTCCAATCGCACCTCAAGCGAGTGGGCATCACAAACGAACGTGATTGGTCGATAAGGGAAAGGCGAGTGGCGAGACAGCTCGCCCTCTTTCCATTCATCGTGAGACGCTCGTCCCGCCAACCATCCGCAACGCGTCTCACGCCCAACCCGTACCGAAGGAAGGGGATGCTCAAATAGTTTAAATATAATACGGGTATTGGTAAAGTCAATTTGAAATGTATTTAATTATGGAGCAGTCTTGTTGAAGGGGGTGACATGTACAATGCAATGCAATGAAATAATAGAAGTATATCTTTTAGCAATTAGCTTAGGTGAATGTGTGGAAGAAACAAATAACTTTCCCGTTTTCTAGAAATAATTTTCTATATATTAATACATTTGAATGAGTTTGTTGTCGTTATTTATGGATGAGCATGCACACAAAATCTTAATTTATATTTTTTTTGTGCCATATAAAGTCGCCATATTTTTTTACCGGAGTTATATTCTACCAAATAGACCGAAGATTGTTCAATTGGCGCTTGTTTAAATACGGATTATATTATCAAATACACTTAATACAAATATAAACATAATATGATATATATCCATATACAAAAGAATGTTATCCTACGCATCAAATATTAGCACCTTCATGAGACATATACAATGGTCATCGATTGGACTGCACCTAAACTGAAACAATAATTTCAAATGAAGGTTATACTTATGGATCTCAATCATGCCAACTTAGTTAAATCTATTTGGTTTCAGATTATTTTTTTGTTCGGTCAATCAGATTTTTTTATTTTAGGAATTTTGATCCAAATCCTAACCAACTCAGTTTCATGCTAGCTCATCGAATCAAAATGTTTATGAAAAAAAAAATTAGGGTATAATTTTTATTTTTTATTTATAACAAAACTTAGATAGTGTTTTGCCCAAATTAGATGTAAAAATAAATGTCATTTCAACATAAACTTACATAATAACTAGATGGTGAAGGGCCGAACGAAGAGCGGATCTGCGAGGGAAATCGCGGCGAGCTCGCGCCGCTCCGGCGGCCAAGCCTCGCACCCCTCCGTTCCGCCGTCTGAAATCGTTGGTTGCCACCACTTTTCATCGCTGTCGTCGATTGCCTAGCAATCTTGACGACACGGCTGTTTGTTGACGAAAACGTGGTGGTTTGAGCGACCATCGCCTCAGTCGTTGTCTCTCCAGCTGACGTCTCCAAGACTGTCGACTGGCCATTAGTGCATCGTCAACGGAAAATTATACCGGTGATCGGAATTTAATGGTCGAATTCAATTTTTGGTCAAAATTAAAGTGAAATCTAATTTCATCATCTAATTCTCAATTACGAAACAATTTCTAGTATTTAATGCACATTTAATTAACACACAAAATGAATTATGAATTGAGAACATGGCTCTGATACAACCGTTAAGAATTCTTGTCATCATATAATGATTACGCAGAGGAAAACAACAGACAAGAATAAAAATCTAGATTCATAATTGAATTCATGTGTTGAGCAGTTAAATCACAATAGTTTGAATAACTTACTTGTTGTGCAATCTTCTGAACAGTTGAACGGATTCTGCAAAGAATTCACAACTATCACATGCATTTTATTATTCAATACATGAACAATTTCAGACACAACAGTTCAACACAGAAAGTTAGGAAATATGTGATGAACTTCTCGTATTTTAACTGACAAAAGAATGGTTTCCCTCATGTTCTCTTTTTTTTCCGAATTCTGAAAATAAGTTAACTAAATTTCCTCTCTATTTCTCTACAATAAAGTTTAATTAATTATATTTTTGTTTGTTTTAATTAATTAATAAGTTTAATTATAAATTAACCAAAATCATATCCAATATATATCTTAATTTAGTCCATATATCTTTCATACGTCGAATTTTGTATTAGGGAAGGACGATAATTGACCGGTGAAGCTCCATAAAAGAAGAAGAAGAAATATTACAGCAGCTCCAGTCCTTAAGTTTTCGGATGACAATGGATGTGTGTTTGGATAGGTGAAGTGGGATTGGGAAGGCCGTTTCTTTGTTTTCAATCTCTGTTTCTCGAGAACATTTCATGCATTTCATGGTGAAATAATTATCGAAGACAGCATATCACAGAATTTGGTCGTCAAATTCTCATGTATCAATTGAAAAAAGTAGTCATTTCCGATAGTTAATTCTTTTTCTTTTTTTTTTTTCTGTGCTTTCTAATTTTAAACTTTTTTATTTTTCTATATAAACGCTGTATCAATTTAGATTTTGGCCAAGTTAGCTTCAATTTTAACACATTAATATCAATTTTGCTTCAATTAAAAATTGAAAAAAAAAATAGAAAAATCATAACTTATATGTATTTTATTTCAAATTTCTAAAATTGATGTATATATGACAATATTCCCATAAATTTATTAACTTGATAAGTCTGAAATTATTGTTGATGTTGACTCTCAGTCACTTCAATTTCATGAGCTTTATATTGTCATGAATTAAAAAAATGTCTTATTTTTTGATAAAAGGTTTTTCCGTCTATAAAATTTACAACATTGTAGAATCGCTTTAAATGTAGTATTGTGAGTTATGTAGATTTTTTTATTATTAATGAAAATTAGCAAATTTATATGGACAAACTGAAAAATAGTATAGTAATTTTTTTGTGAAAAATATAGTAAACTTTTCATATACGGAGGAAATATTTATATTTGTTGAATTGATACTGCACAATTATCCAATTATTGTGCAACTTAAAAGGCAAAACATTCTTTTCGCCATACCTACGTCAATCGTCAGTTATGCTGTTTCGCTTTGGCATATACACTTTTGGAACAATATGATTTTAAATGAACTCACTAACCTTTATCAAAATTTAAATGAAATATATGTGTTACGCCCGATCCAAATCTACTCTCTATAACATAAAATCTATTAATACAGCCCAAAAAAAAAAAAGAACTTCGACAAAATAATTCATACAACCGAAATCAAGCTTTCTTCATTTGGCAATAATAGTGTCACACCAAAAAAATTGGATTCACAAGCTCAAAGTAGGAGAAACACACCCACAAAACTCCTGCCCTCAAACTCTTCGACGCGAGAGAGAGAGATAGAGAGAAATAACAGAAGAGTGAACTAACAGAAGAGTTTCCAAGGCAAATTGAAAGAAATATTGAATGATTAGCAGAACTTATTTCTGCTAAAGAAAGTAAATGTTTCTGTATGTGACATCAACTCACATCGTTTTAACGTTCAAAATCTCTCTGCAGTCTTCGGATAACTGCAGTTGTAGTCGGAATGTAAAAATTTCTTTGTGCCAAGAACAATGCCAAGTCCTCAAAAGGATGAAAGCCTGAAACCACCTCTTATTGTGTATGGAGCAGCATCAAAATTGTATGAAAAAGAATAGTTATTGGAACAAACTCTTCAAAGCCCTGCAAAATCGATAAAGAGAAGCCAATTGTGATTTTCCTCAAATCTTGACAAGCGATAAAGAATAAAGGCAGATGAAGATGTAAGTATTCCACACAAACGGACAGAAGCCACGCTACAAAAAAATTCAAATTATAGTTTTTAGATGATGATGGTCGAGATCTTCATAGTGTAGAGTTTTTTTGAAGGATTATTATTTCAATAATGACCAACTCAATGACTTGATAAGATTCATTGTTCAGATAAGGGGATACAAATCTTATAGATTATCAAACAATATTTGCAAATCTTTGTAGTTTTCAAGAAGGTAATTGTTTCCATTCACAAATCTAAAATGCATACAGCAGTCCAAAAAATTTCCACCTAGTTTTTTTTTTAAGAAAACTATGCAGCAACATAACATACACGAGATCCCAGGCATCCGAAAACATACCTATTTATAGCTATCATCTGCTTCAAAAAAATTGAGATGATTACGTTCCACGTATAAAAGAAGCACCAACAAATCATTAGCAGATTAATCCTCCAGCGGCTTTAGAACAAACAGAATCTGATGAAGTATTCATGCAATCGCAGAAAATAACAGTTTGATTATTTCCAGAGATAAATTGTCGCATTGATTTGACAGCATCGAGGTAAGGGCCACCAAAAGACGCTTCTAGTCCATCAATAACCTGCAATTACGAAAGTAACCAGATAAAAATAAAGCGGTGTTTGTGTTAACTATTAATCAGTAGCAAACTCAACTCAACTAGAGGGAGGGCTATTCCCCTAATTGAACCAAGTAAGACACTTGAAATGCAAACAAGTGTTCCAATTCCAATGAAAAGTAATAATAGTCAAGAAGCATTTCAAGTAAGCTGTATTTTGAAAAGCAAAGCTTGCTTAAATTAACAGTGACTGCGTTTCCGTAGCAAGCCTCACCAACACCCCAAAATACGCACATAAAAGAGACAAATATCTGAAACTTTCTATCAATGGTCTTTCCTAAAAAGGATTAATCATTCTTTAACTTTATTTCTAAAGGAAAATGACTAAGCAGCCGCATATGGCAACCACGATGTCAGCAAAGGAAAATATTAATTTGATAATAAGCTGTAAAATATCCAGAAGTGAGATGACTGATTAACTTTACCATTAATGACACATCAGAAATGTCAACCGCCTTCAACGACAAAAGCTCCAGGAGCCTCTCTGGGGTGGAGATTATAAACTCGGGTTCACAACTCTTTAAACTGCCACAGGCGAACATCATATTGCAATCGAAAGACTAGTTTAGAAGGATTAAACATAGTCAACGACAAAGAGAAAGTAGAGTGCAAATTTTGGGAGAGAGAAATATATACAAGATTTCTGTCAATCATCTTTACCACTAATTTAATAGTCTATTTACTCAGAGAGAGTAATGTTATATGAGTAGAGAATATATTACAAAGCAATTACACATGCTCATTTCAGAAAGAATATGTATTAACCAGCAAACAGTCATTTTGCCACTAAAAAGTTACGAACGAATGCATGGTAGATTGAGGACGTTACTGGGGTGCTAACCTTTGAATTTGGAGATCTATGGAAACACCTGAATGCAAAAACAAGGTACATACACCAAGAGCTTCCAAAGGCTTGCAGACCTCGAGTACCTGACCATACCCGATGAGATATATATAATAATCAGATGATGCTCTCAATCAAGCCATTGGATGTAATTACATAATGCTACATCTTAATTAAACCATTATTTTGCAATCACAGCTAATAGGAATGTCAAGAAGAACCAACAACCTTGCAAGCTTTGTCTTGAGACGGCACAAGATATAAAAGAAAAGGGTAATCTAATGATACGCCCTCTTTCTCTTTCATTGAGATGGAATCAGTGGCAGTTGATGTTATCCAAGCAATTTTCTCAATTTTGGAATGAGCTCCATCCGTATCCAATACATCATTTCCATTGTTGTAACAACTCCAAAAATCAAAACCCCAAGAATTGGCAAAAAAAGGTCTGCCATCATCAGCACTAAACGCCTCATCTTGCTGCAGAGCATTCTGAACTGAGTTAAGGCACGTCATCAAGAATTTCGACGGGCATCCTTCATCACTGTCAGCATCAAGCTCTTCCCAAGAACCATTGGAGCCGTCCGACTTGATAATCCGCCATGTTGGCTTCCCTAAATCAATTGCGATCTCTGGTCCCACAATACCAACAGACCTAACAAATTCTGCCATTCCATTCTCCAAACTTTCAGGCTTCATAATCTCCTGTTTTCGACTACCTGAACACGCAGCATTGTCACTGAGACACCCATTCCATAAGCTACCAACTTTGGTTTCCACTGTATTCATACTTTCTTTATAACGTATCTCCCTCTTTCTATCAATCAAGGGGTGCTCAAGACTAATGCGTGGGCCCTGCATATGAACAGTAAATAACAACAAATTAAACCAAAAAATCAACGAAAGTCACAATGCAAACTACGGCAGCATTTAAGCTAACAAACAATCACTCTATGTTTCATCATCAATCAAATCAGTAATTCCACACCAAAAAATTATTTGGCAAAGAACGTCAACCCACGAGCTGCATTCCTCAAAGAATCATTTCTTCCAAACATATCACTCGATTCAAACATATCACTCGATTCAAGAACCCACTATACCCGATCAAAAAAATAACTAATGGAAACACCATATTGCAGACATTTAAAAAAAAGAATCTTGATTTCTCGATGTAGCCCACAAACCCATAGAATGATAATAGGCGACACAATCATCAAGCCCATAAAAAAAAGAATAAAAAAAGTTCATATCTTTAGTTCATGGTGAACAAAAAACACGACCTGACAGAGACGATGGTGATTTGATTGACTGAGGTTCTCGGCAGCGATACTGAGAGCGGCCTCCGATGACGAATCCCTTTTTTTTTCTTTCTATTTTTGGACTTAAAAGGTGATGGTTTTCGCCATTGATGGCGGCGAATAGCTGAAGCAGAGCTGTTGATGAAGGCGGTTTTATAATAAGAGTGCTGAAGCTGATAGAGTAGAGTTCGTGTCATGAGCATTTTATAGTGTTGGTGGCTTAATGCGAAGAGTTCGTGGGTTACGTGGGCTTTATCGTAATTCAACTGGCACTTCGTAGGTGCGGTGGGCTTGGACTTTTGGGCATTCCGGGCCTTATGGGTCTCAACGCAGGAAAATTATTTACATACCTTCGATTTTCTCCTATAGTTATTTAATAGGTTAATTGTAATTTATCATTTTGAAGTAATTTGTAAAAATAGCTCAAAGTAAAAAACTATATAATTTCCTGAAATTTTTTGGAAGTTGCAATTACAACACGCTTAATAACTTGTGGCCAATTAACAATTTTGTTTGACATGTCTCGCACTACCAACAGTCCGTGTGTCAGCGATATTAAACTATTTTCTAGTCATCCAAATCGAGTTCGTTTGAATAAATATAAAATATTTGAATATCAGTCAAAAGATTAAAAGTTCAATTGTCATATATCCATTTTCAATTTCAGTCGAACACCAATCTCAATCTTCAATTTTGTAGGACACAATTTGGGCATGTTGTATGGATTCTAAAGAAGGGGGGGGGGGGGGAACTAATGATTTATGTCATAAAACATCTCTGTTTCGGATTCCGACAAATATGTTAATTAGTAGAATGGCTCCAATTCCAACTACATATGTTTTATTATTTACAACCCAAGCAAGAAAAAAGAAAAGAAAAGGTTGAAATCATCAAAGAAAGCTGTATGCCAGAATTGTCAGCATATATTATAGAGAATAATATATAGCATAGTTCGAGCTAAAGATCACTAAGATACATTCATGTAAGTGTAATTCCGAAACAGCTTTCAAAGAGCCGGACCCAATCATACATACTGCTTTATTTATTTTATGTAATTTTTCTCCGTAGAAAAGTCTCCCTTTTCGTTTCATTATATATCGTCCTCGTCGTTCGTCATCATCATATTATATTACACATATATATCAGTACGTTGCGCATGATGTTGAATTCTTGAAGCATTGACCGTGGAAAAAAATCTGAGTGTCACTGTTTATAATTTACTTCCCCCTTTCTCTGATGACCATTTATATCTAGCAATAATACTTCAAATTCCCTCCACACACACTCCCCAGAGAGAGAGAGAGAGAGAGAATGGGAACTGTTGCAGTGGATTCCGCCGGAATATTCCCTGAAGGTGGTGAAAATGGTTCGAAGAATCTTGATGCCGGCGCCCTCTTTGTCCTTAAATCTCGAGGTCAGCAACACTACATCAACTTTTCTTTATATATTTTTAGGAGAAAAATGATTTTGCTAATTACCTGTTCTTGCAATATTTTTCTTCTATATGTACTCGAGTCATGGGTGCGGACATAATAATAGAATTGGTTTTCTTATTTCTTATACTAGTTGAATTGGTTTTCTTGAATGGATATAGAATTGCAGAATTTGAGTATATGGTGCAAATCAAGATTTAATAGGATTATGTATTGTTTTCCTAAATTTGATACTAAAGTTGTCCTAGAAAACATAAAAGTTAAAACTATATATCATAATATAATAGTATTGGTTAGTTTTATAGGTTCATGGCTGCATTGCGGATACCATCTCACGATGGCTATAGTTTCGCCGGTGCTGCTGAGCTTGCCGTTGGCTTTCACCTTGTTGGGGTGGAGCGGCGGCCTTCTTTGCCTCACGGCAGCCGGATTGACCACTTTCTACTCCTACAACCTCCTCTCTATTGTCTTGGAGCACTTTGCACTACTTGGAAGGCGCCATCTTCGATTTCGGGACATGGCCCACGATATTTTAGGTATTATCGACAAATAGATCACATTCTTTGTGCTTTTGTTTTTCATTTAACTTCACTTCTTCAAGTTTGTGGTTTCCAACCGATCCAATATTGCATTCCTTTTCCTCTATCATAAAACTAATACCTTTGATTTTTATTAGTTACTCTTACTATTTCCGTTACCAAAAAATAGTCTAGTTTTGTCATTTTGGTATGTCCACATAAATGAGTCTATTTCAATTTATAAATATTTTTCTACAACATATTATCCTCGGTATATCAATTTATTTACCATTTCTGTCAATATGGCCCACCACTTTCTTTATTCACAATATATTTATTAATTATTATTAAATTACTCCTAAATGAGACTTTTTATCAATTTACAATACACTAACCACTGTTATTAAAATCCATACTATATTTCATTAGGCATATTTTTTAGGCACCAATGGAGTATTTGTCATTTACTTGATGACTTGTTTGGCAGATATTCAATTATTTTGTAATGTTTACTTAATGATTAATGTGTCTTGCAGGGCCGGGGTGGGGCCGTTACTTCGTGGGCCCACTTCAATTGGGCATATGCTATTTTGCAGTAATTGCATGCACTCTTCTTGGTGGGCAGAGCCTCAAGGTTGGGCTGTCCTTTTCTTTTCTTTTCAGCCCATTCAAACAATTTTATGGGCTTCTTTTTATTGGGTGTCACGTGTTAGGACTTTTTTCTGTGTTGAGACACATTTTGATGAAAAAGACAATATTGCAATTGACACTTACTTTTTGCAGTATATTTATTTGCTATCCAAACCAAATGGAAGCATGCAACTTCATCAATTCATAGCGATCTTTGGAGGGCTAACCCTAATTATGGCTCAGATGCCATCATTTCACTCTCTAAGGCACATCAATCTTGTTTCCCTTTTTCTGTGCTTTGCTTATTGTGCTTGTACCACAGCTGGCGCAGTTTATATAGGTAAATTTATTCATTATGTATACATAGTAATATGAGGCTTGGAATTTTCTTAATTAAATGAAATGTTTCATTTTGGCACAGGACATTCTTCCGAAGCACCTAAAAGGGATTACGCAGTGACCGGGGAAGGCATAAATCGCATTTTTGGTATCTTCAACGCTATCTCAATCATTTCCACGGCTTATGGAAATGGTATTATTCCAGAAATACAGGTAATTTCACTCAACTTCCTATTGCTATATTCGTGTTCCGATCTTGTATGTTATTTTTTAATAAAAAATAGAGAATCTGGTCTGGCAGGCCACTATTGCTCCACCAGTGAAGGGCAAGATGTTCAAAGGATTGTTGGTGTGTTATTCTGTGGTGATATCAACTTTCTTCAGTGTAGCAATTTCTGGGTATTGGGCATTCGGAAATCAATCTCAACCATCAATTCTCTCAAATTTCATTGTTGATGGACGGCCCTTGCTGCCCAAATGGTTTCTCCTCATCATTTATGTCTCCACTCTTATCCAAATCTCAGCTGTCACTTTAGTAAGTTTCCCGAATACTCGCTTTTACTACTATCATAGTTTGATTTTCTATTACAAATCTATATATATGTCATGGGTCGAAATTCGTGGGACGGGTCAATATTCAGATTCAATAACTAACATAACTATAAATTAATCTGATGTCATTGAATAAGAGTTTGAATTCACATCTTAATTTGCTGATGAGGTGTTCTCATACAAATTTTTGTAATATATAAATGATGCATGCATAGTGCTATTACTGTTTATATAACATTACATGTTAATGTAGGTGTACTTGCAACCATCGAATGTTGTTATAGATCGCAAGTTCGCCGATCCTAACAAGCCCGAATTTTCAACGCGCAACATAGTTCCACGGCTCATCTTCCGGTCGTTATCGGTGGCGGCCGCGGCCACCGTGGCGGCAATGCTTCCTTTCTTTGGTGACATGATGGCGTTGGCCGGTGCACTTGGTTGCATTCCTCTAGATTTCATTTTGCCTATGGTTTTCTATAACGTGACATTCAAACCCTCGAAAAGGAGCTTAATGTTTTGGGTGAACACCGTGATCGCCGCCATCTCCGCTGTGTTGGTCGCCGTCGGGGCGGTTGCGTCCGTCCGGCAAATAATTTTGGATGCCAGAACTTACAAATTGTTTGCCAACATGTGATGGACGAGAAATGGTTTGTTTTTGTTAGTACGAGTTTATTATAACATGAATTAAAAAAGAAGTGTTTGTAATATTTCTTAATTAGAAATAGAATATATGCTGATATAATTCTGCAAAACAAATATGCTTTAAATGCAATATTACGAAAAAGAAACTATAGTCATGTAATCGATGGGTCTAGCTAGAGACAGCAGCCACGATCTTCCCCGTATCACCATATGGTCTCGGATGATACAACCGACCATTTATTGATTGCCTAGCAGAATATGAGGCAATGCCTAGGAAATAATCAATTTAATTCATTCTCTATTCAAATTATTCAATCACTACAAAAAAATATTTTTTTTCACTGACTGAAAATTCAATCACTGCAAGAAAAAAAAAAAAAAAACCGACGAAAAAATTCAATCACTACAAAAGAATATTTTTTTTACCGACGGAAACATGTAAATAGTTTGATAGCTTGAACAACTATTTACTAGTTTGATAGCTTGAATTTCGAGAACATTTGGATAGCTTGAACAACTATTTACTAGTTGGATATCAAACTATTTTTTGATATTATTGTTGGTTTGTTGAATACTATTGCTGATTTGTTAAAATAAATACAAATTATCTTAACTTGATAAATAAACAAACAAACAAAACAAAACATGTAAATGAATTCTAAATTACCAATGGATTACCAACATAATCGGAAATATTCGTCAAAACACGAAACAACTTCACCAGCGGACAATCATCCGTTGGTGTTACTGATGGACTGGACCGTCGGCAAATAGAGTCCTGACACGGCACTCTAATGCTAACAGATTCAGTCCGTTGGTAATACCGATGGATTCAGTCCCCCGTTGAACCGTCAATCAACGTGGGATGACGTTTTACCAATGAAAATGTACCAATGATGTTTTTCCCAGTTTTCCGTCGGGCAATTTTACCGATTACCGACATTGTGTTTTGCGAAGTCAAGTTGTCGTTGGAGATCTGCCGAAAAATGTAATTACCGACGAATTTTTCAGTCAATAAAAAAATATTTTTTTATGGTAAATATATCTTATTTGTCCAACCATGAGTAATTGTTTCCATCTCATTAATCCAACTTTTAGGGCCTCAGATCCAATAACTTTGCTTTGAAATAATTGAATCTCGATTAGTCACCCTTACAGAAAGACGAGAACTGCAAAATAAATGATTTGTGATCAATTCAATTGAACTTAAATGCGTGCCAACTAGTCAAATTAAATTTATATATAATATCATGTGAGTAAATTTATTGGTAAGCATACCCTATAATTAGAAGTTATGAACTTGAGTTTTTGAATATATTTTACGCGTTACCTTCAACAAAAAAAAAATAAAAAAAAATTATGCTTAACCATATTACTATTAGCAGTGGTTGTATAGATATGTTTAGTCCGAATTAATGGGATAAATATAACTTTTTAAACGTTGACCAAGATATTAGGTCATTTCCAGAGAGAGAGAAAAAAATAGTTTTACATATTTGTTACAAGCATTAAGGTTTGGCCGTTTGGGTTTACTTGGCTCAAGGCATTAAACGTGCATTAAATTACAAAATTTTGGGCAGAATGAAAATGAAATTTGACTCGTGCAGTGCTTATAATTATTCTTACTCTGATCATAAATGCTCTCAGTTGACACCATGCATACGCTAATAAAGTTTTCTCGAGATAATTTTGTGTGCATTTCAGCCAGTTTTTAATTATTTTAAAAATTAATAATTTTAAATATTTTAGTAAGTAGATTCAGTAATATCTTGTTTTTATGGTAATTAAAGAGTTTTCGCAGCTAAACATTCCTGTGAAAGTGAAACGACATATCTTTGTTGTAATTTTAGTACACACTCATTGTCAGGCATCATCTTTTAGTATAGTATTTTCATTCCAATCTAAATTGTTCAATAATTTATAATAAAGTCGTTCTGAAAAAAATGTATACTAAAGGGATTAGACATCAAAACATAAACTTATATAAATCTGTAACAAAAAAATCAGCCAATTCTTCATTTTAAATTGTTTTTTTTTTCTTTATATAACTTGATGATGTTTTCCTTTATATTATTTAGAATACTTTTTTTCTAAATCCCTCACACATATTACGAATAATCATTTATTCATTCTAATAATAATATTCTTTTAGAGGCATTATTAATATATGAATACGAAATTGACGCTTTCAAAGTCTTGATTCTCTAAGCTGGGCACTTACAACACTCCAAAGTTGGAAAATATTTCTTAAAAGGAAAACCAACTCACGGGTGCATTAACTTGTATGACTCGGTAATCAACAACTCTAATATACACATCATTACTCCTTAATATATTACATCCTACACACACATATATAATATAAAAAAAAATTACAGCTTAATACATGAATTATTAATTATTTAAGAAAAGATAAATATCACTTTAAATTATAAATTATATATACCTACTTTATAACAAATGTCTCGATATATAAGAAACATTTATGTAAACCTCAAACAATCAACTTTCTAATACATTGTGACCGACCATAATTCCGATTAAAAAAATCAATTCAGTTAATGCTAATTTAGTGAAATGATTAATTATCCTAAAAAGCATAAATATTTTATGACTACTATACCCTTCACTAAAAATTTATTAAGATTATGGTAAATATATTTTCTTTCTCATTCTTCGCACAACAATCTTTTAGTCTTTTAGAGGCAAATACTAAAATACCTTACCATTATCATTTAGTTTAATATTTATCATAGTTTAAAATATAAAAAATTGTTAACTTACAAAAGTTGAAAATTGAAATAAAAGAAAAATAAAATAAAATAAAATAAAGAATCAGCCGGCAGTGGCGCCACCGTCCTCCAACCAACGCCGTCACCCAGTTGTCTGCATCGCCGCCACCGGCACCCACTGCCTGCATCATTGGTAGGATATGGGCCTTCGGCCCATTACAAGACCGGCCCAAGACCCATCTAATCACAGCCTAAAGGAAGACCGAACTCAAGCTTGCAGCTCCGCAAAGGGACCACGTGGCAGATCGGCCCAGACAAGGCAGGTCAGATCGGCACTACTCTCACCTCGGCGGTACTCCCAGATCGACACCCAGTCC
>JAYDZE010523884.1:0-15339 GCA_034509125.1 Monilaria moniliformis
TCCACCATCAAGACCAGGATCACCTTCTAGGTGGTTGTATTCGATGAGTTTCTATATTGAGATGAGAGGAAAAGGAAGAGAAAAGACTAAGTTAGTGCATGAGGCAGGATTCCTAGCTGCTTGTCATACATAGAACATGACATTCATGATTAAGAAGACAAAATCGAAACATGGGATCATATTTTCTTCTCTTCCATTTACAGGAAGTAAAATGCCAAATAGCATGCCTACAGCTAAAATATAGAAAAGCTCATAGTATATGTAGAAAAGAAAATACAAGAGACGCAAATCAGTGGCAAAAGTGTCAATTTTGTACTCTAAATGGGACTTAAATAAAGTAAACAACTATGCAGAAAATGAGAACATACATGCAGGCAATCCAATGCAAGCTCCACGACTTTAGTGTTTTTGGTTTCAAAAGCAAGCCTAAGTGGATTGAGAACAAGCTCAGTCTCAGCTCCAGATAAAGTGTGTCCTGCATTTGCCAAGACCATCCTGATCGACACAGTACTGCTTGTAGTTCTTCCAACAGGTTCTATCTCTTCAACAGAAGATAGATTTGTATTCGAAAGCTCAGTTCCCAGCTCAGCATCTTCAGCCCCAGCATCAGAGTCAGAAGAACTACCCAACAAGTTTATTGCAAAAATATTAAACCATGTGTAAGAATTGATTAAGAAACAGTGCTGGAAAAAAAAAATATTCATCATATTGGTTTACTTCCAATGAAGTAGAACGAAGTTAATACTTGCAACATTAAGATCCATGACCATAAAAGTACTGCATCTAGTCTCAACTCAAGAATCAAAGTAAGAAACCATGCTCACTTCACTGAAACACATATATACTCATTTGACCTACACAAATTCCCCATGGTGTCAGGATGAATATATGATGATTGGCACTGAATAAATGAGATCTCAACCGAATTTCAGTGATTTTCCTAATATATAACTTGATAAATTCATAACTTGGACAATGTATACGCGACACAGTACAAGGAGATGATATTCAATTTTCCCTCACATTAGAGAAACAAAAGAAAACAAGTAATAATGTATCTGTATATATGTCATGACAGCATCCACATTGGTTTCAGTAATCTGTTATTTCCCTCATTACTAAATGCATGTTGTGTCATTCTAACGCAGCATATTCTTATCATCTCTCTTTCTCTCTCACTCTGCTTTCAGTTCCTATATTGCAACTTGGTTATTCTATGCAGATATTTATGATGAGTTGGAAAAAAGTTGAAAGTTCACATAATAAAGAGCATGTAGATTATTGTCACAGTAGTTAAAACACCTTTTCTTAGAAGTTGCTGGTTGAGCTTCATTAGTCTCCCCAGTGTTTGATTGCTGACCAGAGTCCTTCCCATTGTCTGAAAAGTTAAAGCACATTGAAACAATAACCTTAACTTTTTAGTCTTTAAAGAAAGTAACACATTAAAAAGAGTAAAGACATAAAAACTATTATCTCGTGCAGCTAGTTGCTTTATACATAACTGTCTAGTGGAGAGAAATATATGTTGATTAAAGCAACAACAAAAGCCAATAATTATATCTTCTTTGTACTAGCATACCATCATTCATTTCCCACCAGAAAGCAAAATAGAACGTTCTTGCACAGCAAAGCTCCAAATACAAAATGCAAAAAATCAGATAGCAGAAAAGAAATGGGAAGGTGATGATTGTATTTGTAATGCACCCACTGACTCAAGAAAAGGAAAAAAGGGAAGGGTCATTTGTTCTTCATCTTGCAACTAACTTTTTCTTCCACCACACATGATAAAACATCCAAATCACAAATTGCCCATCCATACCATCATTCTTTGGTAAAACTTTGTATCCTACATTACCAAAGAAACAAATCCATCTCTCACATACATCCTCGTGCCCCCGACGAACCCAAAATACTTTTTATTCTAATCAAATACTATGTATTCGTCTTATAGGTTTTCTCTGATAGCCGCAAGAGCCTGCAGGCATTACTTCAGAGGTTTTCGTTTGCACTAGAAGGTCTGACAGAACAAACATGGAAACCCTGTTGAAAAGTACCAATCCTCTTGCATATAAGCGTTAAGATATTAAACTAGCTCTGAAGTTAAGTAATCACCATCATATAATGTGTGTGATTATATCCTTATGTACTATGTTCACATGGTTGTAAGGATCTATAAACAACCATCCGTTATCTAGGCCCAAGCACTGAAAATCCACAGACAACTCATCCATCTAGCCTCCTCCAATCATATTAGTTTATTGCTCAGTGTTGCCTGTATTTAACAGACATTGCCAACTATATAAATATTTACAAGCATAGTAACCCAGTTTATAAATTATTATAAGCTTCCTGCAGAACCGTGGGAAATCACACTAAAATCAGATTTTCCGATTATAGGTTCTTCTCTAAGTAATTAAATCAGTAAAAGTCATGATGTTACAGAGCTTCACACAAGTGAAGTCACTTAAACGTAATTCATTTCGAAACTTCACGTTTCAATCCAGCTCCAAACAAATTCTATAATTCGATAATTAAGAGAACTCAAGCAACAAACATAACTACATTCAGTCAACCGACCATCAGAAGCCGTCCCCTCTCCACACACTAACAAACTAAACAGCAAACACTCGATAAAAACAGCATCAAATTCCAAACTACTTGAAAAAAGATCTAAGTTCTTCACGTGAACGCACCTATATAAGCCTGAATGGCGGCCTGCAGAGCAGTGTACTTCCTGAGAGCACACTCCTTGAGCATCGACTCAAATGCTCGCGTCACGAATCCACCCGCTGCGGCCCCCGCCATTTCTTCAGCTCAACTCAGTTTAACTCAATCCCCTGCCAAAATAACACAATAATTTGTCGCAGGATCGGTCCGGATCAGTGGCGGAGAATTGCCAGCACTAAATCATGCCAGTCGGTTTGAGATCTCGAGCTCGAACGACGAAAATTGAATGAAATTCATCGGGAAGAGTACCGATTTTACCTCGTTTTGCTCGCGAAGCGGAGATTGCGTAAATATCTTCAGTAACAGCAAATCAGAGATCTGCCATGGAAGAATTAAGAGAGAGAGAGAGAGAGAGAGAGTGGAGATCTCTGTTAACCGATAATGCGCCTTTCATTTTAGATTCGGCTGCGATATAAAGTCGTGTTGTTTCAACTTTTTGTGTCTGCGATTTTGGCTTTTGTAGTCTTAGTTTTTAAAATGTTGAGATATATATGCATTAGTTATTAATTAATATTTTATCCCTCGGATTAACTAAGTATGTTAGAGTTTCGTAAACGTGATAATTTGTTTTATAGAGCGAATTTTATTCTAAATTAGGGAACGTAAAATCATATAAGTCGAATTTCAATTGTTGGAATATAATATATTTTGCCCAAAGTTTGACTTAGTTATTTTTTAAACAAAAATAATAATCTAAAATAAATAGGTAATAACAATTTTTTTAGTTGTGGGGAAATATCAGTATATATAGATAAAATGGTAAACGATATATACCGTATTTTCTTACCATACCACACACACGCACATATATATATATATATATAATATTTATAGTATTAATAAATATTTATAATATAAAAAATATTTTTAATATTATACAATTTCGGTATGAAACAGTATTTCGGTATAAAGGTATGCCGTAATTCACGGCATACGCATTTCGGTACGACATAATACCGAAAACACAATACAGTAACGATATTGAAAATTTTCTATACCGAAATTTCGATACACCGAAAATTTTGATAAGGTAACGGTATGATATTTACTCGTCCCAGCATTTTCGATATGGTATACGGTATGACAATTTCTGTACAGTATACCGTACCGATCCACTCCTGATTTTTACTTGAATTTATAAATATAACATGATTTTTAAGTTTTTATTTTAGTCGTGTATATGGGTGATTGAGATGCATACCCTATTCACTCAACCATACAAATAAAAAATGTTGAAATACCATTGAGCTATGCAGTGCTCGGGTAACTATAACACGATTTAATAAACATTTGTAATACCAATATTAATTGTTATATTACATGTTAAATATTTAAATAGATCGACCAACTTTGTGGTTGGTCTAGGACACTACAATAACGAACCATGAACAAATAAAAGTACTATGGAAGATTATTGGCTAGTGGTTGTGATGTCCCCGCATTCTGATTATTGACTGAAAGGGAACTTTTTGTAATTACAATTTTTTTAATTTTTCAAAAATTTCAATGAAATTTATGTACTATATATGTCAAAATCATAATATAACCATTGATTTGATAATTTGTAATTGAAGTCAAAAATCCATGATGTAATTGCAATATTATAAAAAAATATATTATAATTGTGAATTCGGAAAAATATTATTAGTGAGTGCACGAGTACGGCTTAGATTAAAATGGGCCTAAGTGAGGAAATTCCCCTCATTTGGACTTTTATCAAGTTTAAATGGGCCAGCCCATTATCAAGTTCATATTGGTGGACCCTATAGAGCATGCTTACAAACTTATAGATCTCAAGTTGAGTTAGTTCATGCAAAATTATGTATTTTTTAATAATACTTTTCAATTTTTTTTGGAGTGATCCTATTTATGTAATTACTATTGTGGGCCGCAAATTACTATTTTGGATTAGTTATATTTTATGGTTTCATTTTTAGGTCTAGTTGCAAAAATACATTTAAGTTTTTTAAATAATATAGTATGACTTTCGGACGTGAGTTGCAAATATGGCCATAATGGAAACGGGACAAATTTGAATGTGCCGTTATTCCGATGCCTAAAAATATATTTTCTACTTTAGCATCGGAATGAGATAATATATTTTTGATTCTTAAAGTATGATTCTTCAGCGTATTTTTAATCAAGACTCGACTCGATTCTTTAAATCTTTAAATTAGCATTCATATTTCAAGTTGTTGCAAAATGATGGAAAAACTACGCACAAGATAGCAATTCTAAAGCCGGAATCGTGACACGTGTGCACAATTGCCGGTATAGCAGGTGGCCTAAATCCAAAGGCACCGACTTTCTCGGTAACGTGTCTCGCTCACTATACCCACGACGCTTTTTCTCCATATCCAAACAACTAGAATCAAACCACCTTCCTGAAACTACACAAGAATCAAACTTTCTTCAACCCATCTGCATTGTAAAACAATTCTTGAAAGCTAAAAGGGAGAAGGAATTAGCAAGTTTCTGGGCCCGGCCCACCCCACATTTTCCACTTTACTCACATTTGCATGCATGAAAATGGCCAAGGCATCCTCTTTTTCGAGTGAATGAATGCAAAAAAGTGCTTTTCCGCAAAAAATTGAGTTTCTGGGGTCGAATTTTGGAGCTTGGCCGCTGTAATGACGGAGGTTCCTGTCGATTTTGAGGTGGAGATAGAGAGAGAAAATGGAGATGGGAGGGAGGACAATGGAGCTGATGGATTGAAGAAGAGTGAGGGCAGCAATGGGGTTTCGCGGGATCATCGCAGGTTGAGTTATTCAGGTAATACTCACTGTTTCAGAGAAGAAGATGATTTTAGTTGAGATTTCTGTCTAGGGATTTGTGTTTGTGTTTGTGTTTTGGGATGTACAAGTTGCCGAAGCTTAGGGTACATGCCTGTTGAGTGTGTGTATTGATGCTACTTTTTTCGTGAATATCTTGAGTTTTTGAATGATAATAGAATAATATTCAATCAATCATTTGATATTAAGTAGCTGTTTAGGAGTTGAGACTAGTCTTTAAATTTTTGTGGGTGATAAAGCATTTAAAGGTATAGCTTCACTAATTAGGTAGCTAGGTAGTTCGTGACTATGCTACGTCTTGGGCATCTGCGGCAGAGATTTTTCACTATTATTTTCGTATATAATTCAGGGAATAAGACGACTATTTATAATGGGGATAATAGCTCTAGTCCGACTCACCCTCACTAACAAAAAACTGGACAAGAAAAATAAAGTTGGATCCCGGAACCTGTGGACCAGATGTGCAGTACTTTTCAGGCTCCATAACTCAACATACCCACTCATGAGCTCATTGTCACTTAGCTTCGGGTGACTTGTAAAACTCTGGACTACCTTGAATTATTGACCTTTCTCTATGACTCAAGATAAAGTTTCATGAATTTTCACATTTGGTGATTTTGTAAAACCTATTGGCTGCTAGTGATTTAGGTCTACTCTGCAAGTTATTAATGCCATTAAAGTAGATGGGTACTAACATCGTGAAAAACTTTTAAGAAGACTTTCTCTTTTTAAAGAGTCCACATGGTCTGTGCAGGCTATTGCACTTCATCAATCCTATTAGTAGTTGCAATACCAGAAATATGAAGGTAGGTGTAACTGTATTGCTATCGCCTTAGGCCGGTTTTAGGCCTTGAACGGTATGTGAGACGAGAGAATAGTTAAAGGACTAGACTATCTCAGGATATTAGGATTGAAACTGACAATTTATTTACGTTGTAGAAATTACAAATTCATGAACTCATTTGAAACGGGATTATTATACATTCTGCAATTTTCTTGTATCCCTCCATTTTGAGTTATAAGTCACTGAAAAATATCCTATTTTGTTTTCTTAGACGTTTTTTCGTGCATTGTGTTTGAAAGAGTTTTCATGCATCCATTTCCTGTTATGTCTGATCTGCATTGTTTAGGATCGGTTGACAGGAATCTTCGCAGACAGAAATCTGGGCACATGGAGAAGTTGGCAGAACAGCAATCGGATCCTACGTCCAGTCAGCTTAACGTGATTGGGAAAAAGAAACCGGACCACTCTATAGTCTTGGCGAAAAAGTTTTTCGATAAAAACGTGCCCTTAAAAAAGAAGGTTGATTGCGATATGAGATTTATGTGATGTCTGTATCATATTTTAATTTCTACGATCAAATTCAGAAATATTTTATTGCACAAAAGTAAGATAAATATCACATATTGGTTTGGAGTTTTGACAGCTCAAAATGTTGAATCGGCTGGTCACCGTTCAAGACGATGGAACTGTAAAACTCGACGTCCCTGGAGATATTACTGTTAGCAATCAACATCTTGATTTTGGTACCGGAGAAACATATTGTGGAGATGGAGATAAAGAAACTGGAGATGCGATATCGCTGCCTCCGCTTCAAATTGTAATGCTAATTGTTGGAACAAGGGGAGACGTGCAACCGTTTGTTGCCATTGGAAAACGTTTACAGGTGCTTGAAAAATTCTCTTAATATGCATGCCACAATACGAGTTTTCTTCAACCTTTCTTCTAGCTTATAGTTTATTAATTTCATCTATTTTTAGTCCGTATTTCTTTTTCCTCATAGAAGTTGCCTTTGAACAATTGATGCTGGATTTTATTGGCAGGCAGATGGTCATAGGGTTCGACTTGCCACTCACTCAAATTTCAAGGACTTTGTGTTGACATCTGGATTGGAATTTTACCCTCTTGGTGGAGACCCGAAAGTCCTTGCTGCTTGTGAGTTCTTGATTAAAAATCAATTCATTTTCTAACTTCTTTAATTGTAGGCACTGTTGGTTAGAACTGCACCTTTTCTTCTGGTTAAAGTTGACTTCTCTAGAACGGCATGCTAAATGTAGGCGGAACTTTGTATTAACGAAAATTACAGGATTTCAAGATATTTTAATGTCCAAAATCCGTTGGATTCAGCTCGTAATTCGGATAATGTGCACTTTATGTGTTCTAGAATTGTTTTAGCGTCATCACTTGTTAACTTAAGAATTAAAGGAGGGAGCTTGATTTTTTAGTTAGGCTTAGCAGAATATGCAAACAAGAAATGGACGAATTTGATTTATTGTTGAGAAAACAAGATTAGTTTTACCAAATACTTATCCAAGAACTCGTCATTTTTACATCAGGCAATCGAGATTTAGAAATAGCTCCCATCGATGAAATCAGAGATTGTCTCTGAGCTTGATTCCGTCTCCAAGTTGTTTATGATGGATGGTTTTCATATCAACTGTTAAATGTGACTTCCGCTTATATTCTTTTCCGCAGACATGGTCAAGAATAAAGGATTCTTGCCATCAGGACCTTCTGAAATACACATTCAGAGAAGCCAGATAAAAGATATCATTTTCTCCCTGCATCGAGCATGTAAGGATCCTGATCCCGATACCGACATTCCATTCGAGGCGAATGCAATAATTGCCAACCCTCCTGCATATGGTAAGATACGATGCATGTCCCATCCTGTTTACTTTCATTCTGTCTTCTTTCTAGGATACGAAAGAAGCTGATCGTGCTTGTTACTTGAATTACTAATTAGAAGTCAATGATTCTTTGACTATGATGATTCTCACGAAACATTTGCAAGGCATATTCATCTGATGAAGTGCAGAACTTCTTGCTCAGGACATACACATGTTTCCGAGGCACTGGATGTACCGCTGCACATAATTTTCACTATGCCATGGACGTAAGTGTGTCGTGCATGCTGCTCTAGGAGGAGATCTCAATTAATTTCTCGATGCACATTCATTCTAGCAATTATCTCATATTGACTCTCGGAACATATTTGAATTAGTTTCTTCATGTGTTCTTATCATACTTTGTCGTCTTGATGATTTTTTGATTGCTCTATTTTTTTATTCATAATATTGATATATGATCCACTGCATTTCCCCGTGTTTGCACGCAGACCCACAAGTGAATTTCCACATCCCCTTTCTCGTGTAAAGCAACCGGTTGCGTATAAAGTGAGTAGATCATATACCTTACTGCTTATCCGACACAAAATCACAAACTAATTGGCTTTTATTCTTGCAGTTATCGTATCAAATAGTCGATGGTTTAATCTGGCTAGGAATACGTGATATGATAAACGAGTTTAGGAAGAAACAACTAAAGTTGAGGCCAGTTACTTATCTAAGCAATTCGCATAGTTCTCCTCCCGACATTCCTTATGCATACATTTGGAGTCCCCACCTCGTTCCTAAACCAAAAGGTAAGTTTTCTCTTTCCCTATTCCTTATGCATATGTTTGGAGAGGAGACCTCGTTTTCTATAATATTCAGCTCATATTCTGTGTGTGATGTGCTTATTTTTCTGAGACTGCAGATTGGGGGCCGAAGATTGATGTGGTGGGCTTTTGTTTCCTGGACCTCGCTTCGAATTATGTACCTCCAGATTCACTCGTGAATTGGCTTAATGGTGGCAAAAAGCCTATCTACATTGGATTTGGAAGTCTTGTAAGTATCTACCTTGTTGTTTTTCTTCCTATTTTATTTTGGTTGCCGATATTGTACATCAGTTCTGTTTTGTTTCTCTCGTCAGTTTAATGTTTGATTTCTTGGCTTCTAGAAGAGTAATGCTCTTAGTTTGGTCATGGTGCTACGTTTGGTTTAGTGAAGGTCCGGACATTTGTAAACATTGGAATTGTAATTCTTAGAGAATGTTGAAAATCCTATCGTTTTGCTTAGTTTCTGATTCTCATGTTTATTACAAATATCTCCATAGATTATATCAAAACTCCATCTGTTTTTCTGTCTGTCAGCCTGTGGAAGAACCTGAAAAAATGACTCAGATAATTGTTCGAGCTCTCGAAATTACCGAACAGCGTGGCATCATTAACAAAGGCTGGGGTGGCTTGGGAAACTGTATGTTCTCTTTATGTTCCAATTTCTATTCACCGTGTTAAGAAACAAAATTATTTCGTCTGATATTTCTCTTTTTCCTTAGTGGCAGAGACGAAAGACTTTGTCTACTTGCTGGATAACTGCCCCCACGATTGGTTGTTTACTCGATGTGCAGCCGTAGTAAGTAACTTTTTGTTCGTTTATCCAAGTTTTTTGCAGCGCTGCCGTCTTGCCAATTTGGATACTAATTGATGGCTCGACACTAGGCGATCTAATTTGGCTTTTATTGCGCGTATTGAAGGTTCATCACGGAGGCGCTGGAACAACGGCTGCTGGTCTTAAAGCTGCAGTAATCGCATTCTTCCTCACATTAGTCGAGAATTCTATGCATTTTAGCGATGATTCTTTCTCATATGCTTTCCTTACTGCCTCGTAGTGCCCAACGACAGTTATACCATTCTTCGGGGACCAACCGTTTTGGGGAGAGCAGGTACATGCCAGAGGAGTGGGTCCGGAACCAATCCCCGTTGACCAATTTACCTTGGACAAATTGGTTTCCGCCATCCGGTTCATGCTAGATCCTGAGGTATCAAGAATTATTCTCTGTTTTTAGCATCTAATTTCGCGAATCTTGATGGTTTGTCGCGTTCAAGGCCTATTAATTAGATCAATGTTAGGCATTTTCTGTCTGAAAACGACCATATTCGATTAGATTCTTGTTTATAAGCCAAGAAAGTATGACTGGTTAATCTAGTTTGTAGAATGACGACCTTATGATTGAAAGATGATTGATTTGAATCTCACTAAACGCCTTCTAGGCCGAGATAGTTTTGGAGACGGGTCTCATAACAAATTCATCCCATTTTATTCATTAGGAGTAACATGTCGTTCTCCGCAGGTAAAAGAGCGAGCCGAAGAACTTGCAAGAGCAATGGAACACGAAGATGGTGTCACGGGAGCAGTGCAAGCTTTCTATAAGCATTTTCCACGCAAGAGTCTGGAGGCGAAACCTGAGAAACCCCGTCCTTCCAGCTCGTTTTCTATCAGGCGTTGCTTCAGTTGTTCGACTGCCTGAACGCGCCCTCAGGTGGATCGTCTCATCTTCACATATAAGAGATCTTCGATTGCAAATAGTGTTTCATCTGCTCGTGCTTGTTGATATGGAAATAGTGTGTTTTTGAAGATGCACATAACTGGGTGGTGTTGTCTTGGGTTGTAAAAATGGCCATATTTCTACAGATAATCAGCTTTACTTTTAAGCATCGGTTTTCCTTACTACCAACGACAATTCAAGTGTTCACAAATCGATTAACTTGCAAATTAGATTATGTGTAATAATTTTCATTTCTTAGATCAAGAAAATAGATTATGAAAATCTACGATCTAAGTTCCGAACCTTATAGGTGGCAATAATTACAATTGTTTGAATTTATCATTATTTTTTATAACGAATTCATAGTGTCTCGTCGAAACTTATTTTATACAACGCAACCCTATATATTATATATATTACAATTAAATGACTTAAATTTAAAAAAAATTGAAGAATTTTAAATAAAATAATTTGTTTCAAAATAAATTAATGTGTGCAATAAATTAATCCTCAGAAATCAAAATAAGTAAGAACTTTATAACATTAATATATAATATATATTAGCTTCACAAAGATGTTGATTTGCTAAACTTGAATAGTTTCAACATCCATCAAATATTGAGTGAGAGAGAGAGAGAGAGAGAGTCCTAAATAGTTAAACCACCATTTGAAAAACTTCAACAGTTGAAGGAAACATCACTATCCCAACACCTCAATAGAGCAAGAAACAGAGTCATCGGAAAAAGAAAAAAGAAAAAAAACACAGCTCTAAGCAATGGAACCACATATTTTACTTTTTAAGGGAACTGAATAAACAATTACTATAGGTACCTTGAGACTGATGCTGCCCCATCTACTGAGCTCGCACCCGCTTCCACAGTTTCATCCACTCCACCATAATCGCGGCAGCGCTGCCGAATTTCGAATTCATGGGCCCCAGGCGCTCCTTCACGGCCGCAGCGATCTCAGCCACGCAGTCCTCCGCTGTCACAGACGTCTCGGAAAGCCGCAACGATTGGAAGAACGGGACGACGTCCTCCATAAGCTTGACGCCTTCCCACTCCTTCTTCAAGCTCTCTATCGCATTGCCTCGTTCCTGCCTCCACACATATGGGATCCCACTCTTCACGCCAAGCCTCAGGTGGTCGCAGATAACCTTGACGCACATCCCGGTCCATATGTCTTCAACCGTCTCCCACCTCAGGTTCCCTTCCTTCGCCAGCCTAAACGCCGGCGTTAGTGCAGGTCCGACCAGCTCAGCGTTGAAAGCAATGTTTATTCCGCTCACGGGCAGCATAGACCTTGCTGGCACTGTGAGAACTGCATCGACGTACCTGGTATTCTTCAATGACGGCTTCAGGGCCTGAGTAGGTGCATCAAAGTCGGCCAGATTGAGCCACAGCCCACACGAGAGACCGCATTCTACCCCAGTTCGTAAGCTGAAAGGATAGCCCCGGACGAAATCAGCCCCCTCGCAGTAAGGATCGTAGAGAGTGTTGAAGAAGAAAGGAGTAGCTGGGGTCGAGAGATTGATGATATGCTGGGACACGGGATCAATCAACTCCCCGTTGCTGTTCTTGGCGGGGACACAGTCATCATCAACTGAGATAATGTATTTCTTACGCGATACAAGATAGCCAAAGTAGCGGCAAGCATAGCCAGAAAAAGAAATACCACCCGCCGACGAGCCAACAACTTTATCTATGTCGGACTTTGTATAGACGTGCAGGTTAAATCCACCGGGAATCTTGAGTTCCTCTTTTAGGTCAGGATCCTTGACAATTATTAGGTGGAAATTGGAAAAGAATGGCCTCCACGCTTCCATGAATGATGTAAGATCGGACTGAATAGCACCGATGACAATGTCCACCTCGTCATTATTAATGGTAACCTCAGACATTATTTCAGGATTCTAGTAAAGCAACAAATTGAATATCACGAGCAATTTCTCTGGTAGAGGCTAGTTTTCAGCTTTCATTTATAGCTTCACAATCTCACAAAGTCAAACAGCATCAGAATCTCTCAGAGCACCCTGCCAGGAATCAGGAGATAAATTATATGCACCAGTCAAAATCAAGTAACATGGTTTATTGACGAGATAACTTACTAGTTGGAAGCACAGGAATCAGATGTTGCCGGATATTAAGTGACTGAATGAAAGAAAGAACTTCTTCTTTCTCCGTTGCAATAAATAACTTCAAAATCTTCTCATTCAGTTTTCCAGCTAATAATGTCCTCTACCAATATAAAAAAAATTGATGAAGAACAAATGGAATAATTGCTACAATTTTAGCTAAGAATCTATAGCAAGAGGGTAGAAATCAAATGTTCATGAATAAGAGTTTTATACACTAAACTCAACAAAGATTAAATCCCAGTCAAATTTCTTTTAAAATTTAATTGTTTGGTGCAACATGTAGCTTTGTTTAGGGACTCTACCAAGTGTTTGAAACTATAAAGTAAACTGGAAAGCACTGCCTCTTTTGAAGTAAAAGCTCCCAATTAAAAGAATTAAAACAGCATCCAACTCATAAAACATATCAAAAAGTTGATTATATCAATCAGAAACTAGAAATGGCAAGTGATAAAAAGAAAATGATCAACATATACACACAGTTGTCAATGAGCCTGAGTATTGAGGCTATCTTGTATCATGTTATGCATCACTAAATCTCAACTTCTAGAAGACTGATGTATCAGAACAGGTAGAACTAAGTGGCAATTTCAAATAAAAGATACAAGACATGTAAAATCTAAACTCTGGTCTGTCAACAGTAGCACTATGAGAATACACACGTCCAAGATTTCTTAGCAGGACCTCATCACATTTTCAGTAAATAACGACGTGAATGACAGAGGTGTAGGTGCACTCTTTTCTAGTTGCACGGCGCATTATTTCAGTGCGTGTTTCAAGACAAACTCTAAAATTCTTTACATCATAAATAACCGTTTCGGGAAATCTAGCTTCTAAAAATTTCAAGAATGTAAAAACCTACGAAGCTCAACTAACCAATCTGATACTTTGCATTTCAACATTAGTCTTCTTTGAGGCAGAAATCATAGCTAGATGATGATGACGACGACGATGATAAATAAAATAAAATCACCATATATGATACTACAAATAGGTTAAGATAAGTAGATAACAATATTCCACAGCTCAGAATCAAAGTTCACTTCAGGTAAACTCATCAGCATAATCAAACCAGACTCATTTCCACTCCTTCCTAACGATCTTCAATTCACTAAAGATCACAATTAATATTCAAAACAATGCTCACAACAATTAGACCCAAATTCACACACACACACACACACATACAGAAAACAGAGAAAATGATCAGCAAAACTCACACACAAAAATAACATCCAAAGCTAACACTAATTAACAAGATCAACACAATTCCACCTCAAAAGTCCCAAACAGGTCAATACAAAATCCCACAGTAATTCATTCTCTTCATACACCAAAAACGCAACGCAGATACACAAAATCCGGAGAGATTATACAGGCATACCTCCAAGAGATCAAGGAGAATGTGCTCGGGGACGAAGGAGAGATCGGAAATTCGAGAGAAATTAAGGACAGCTGAGTCAATTGCGAGTGAAAGAAGAGTGGGCGGATTTCTCATTCATATACCGATGGATCGTCCTCTCTCCGACTCCTGCGCTCTCTCTCTCCCTCTCACTCTCTCTTCAATTTAATTGGGCTTTGATTAAAAAATTTATGGCTTGAGAGAGAATTAAAGGTGCCATGCCATGTTCTCACCGTCACCTTCAGACTTTTACCTTTTGCAATTTTGTTGAAATTAGCTGATTTTGACCGCCTCAGAAATCCACAGATTAGTAAGGAAATGAAAATTGGGCCGACCATGATTAATAGATAGAATTTCGGTAATATAATAAGCAAATTTCATTATTCCCATAATATTATTTTATATATTAAAATAAAAATAATATCAAAAGATATTGGTGTTGCGAAATGTTCACAATATTTACGAAAGATGCTTATAAATAATACTCCCTCCGTCCGCGATAAACCGACCCATTTTGACTCGGTGCAGGTTTTAAGAAATTGTTTGACTTTATTAATATATATGAATGAAAGTGAGTGGAAAAAGTTAGTAGAATATGTGTCCACTTTTATATATTAGTTTTATAATGAGATATGAGTATAATGAGATATGAGTGTAATGAGCTAATGGAATGTGTGGCTCATTTACCAAAAATAGTAAAAGTGAAATGGAACATTTTATGGCGTACGTCCATTTATAGTAAAATATGATATTTTATCGCGGACGGAAGGAGTATGTGATATAACAATCATGTATTTTTTGAAACGAGTTTGAACTACAATTTTAACTAGTCTTATATTAAAACAGTCTCATAATCATAAATAGAATATTATGCTATTTATTTCCTTTTTTACTTGGAAAAATGTGTAATTAACCACTACCAAAGCCTAATTCATGTACCAAAACTATATTAGAAAAATATTATAATATGGGCTTTGATTAGAACCAAACTTGTGAGCATTTTTTTGAGTTATCAAACTTGTGAGCTTTAATGATAATTTATAACACTAGATCATTTGTAGGGGTGAGCATTCGGTTTTCGGTTCGGTTTTTTGCCCAAACCGAACTGAACCGAAAAACCGATTTTTTAAAAAAA